>UZAN01039819.1:42573-57504 GCA_900618425.1 Echinostoma caproni | reverse complement strand
ATTGTGTGGTCCTATAGTCAGGCATGTTTGTGTGTTCAAATCGAACTGGATCGCAACCCATTTTCAGCGCTGTAAAAAGACTCTCCGGGTCCTACTTAGTCTTCTTGTCCTTTGGCACGTACATTCGTAGACACGTACGGTCGGGTGCATTCAAGTATTCACCACCCCGCCCACACACACACACATCAACAAACAATAATTGGACGTGCGTATTTGCTATTCACGACTGTTGATCGCTCCACTGCTTGGGTGCACTCAGTTGAACCGGTCGTCTTTGCTGCCTGACCGCCCTCGTACGCGAACACTCCTCAAATCGGTGGCCCACGTTCTCTCCGAAGTGTCAATGTAACACCCACAACGGACCTGATTCAACAGGACCAAACCATCATCAATTGTTTCCGCCCCCCAGGAGCTTAACTCGTCTGTACGCAACAAGCCTCCTCAAAGGGTGGCGTGTTGCAACGTACCCGTGTCCTCGGGTCATTCCAGTCTGGTGAAACAATCCGAGCGAGTAAGCACGGGCAATCGGCTGCACTTCGGACCATCCAACCGTTTCAACTTTTGTGCACCGTGGATCCGACCAACCTGCAATACGTGCAGATCAGCACGTGAGTTATATCTATATGCCCCAATCCTCTCTCATTCACTTCATTGATTCCATGTAAAACACGTATTGTTCAGGCAATTGAAGGAAATGACCTTGAAGAATCGATAGATTATCCTGATTGGACTGGTGCTTATAACTCGAAGTCAATTAAGCTTGCCTTAATGATGGCTATTGTGTTTTCACTGACTGTGCGAACATCATCAGTTAGTAATGGATTTATCCATGAGCCTTTGTGTCAAGTACCGTTCCTAGCGATCACACCTTTACACGAGAACAAGTTATTTGAAAGGCAATCAAAAAGAATGAGTTATAAAATTCGAGAGTAACGAAAATGCGAGAACAAGCTTGACTAAGTGCTTTAGGCAAATGTTTTGGTCTATATTTTTCATCTATTGGTAAGACGAGAATAAAAGAAGCAGAACCAGTTCAGTATGTTTTTTGTGTCATTTTAGTCGGAGACCGGAACTGAATAAGGTTCTAAGGGACCGCAATGCGATCTCATGGATGAGAAACGTGATAAACGTGGTAAAGGTAACAAACAGGGCTCTGGGTTGTAGAAAAGTGTTCTACTGAAGCACAAAAATCGACAACTGAACAATACCGTGAGCAATACCTATGGACAGTAGTCAACAGGCTCAACGAATTCGGTTGTTTTCATCTGGACCGTTGAGAATGGGAAAATTTGCAGAAGCTCACTTGTGCGTCTGGTAAATGTTCAGTTTCACAGCTGAAATATAGTTTTGAAAACGACTGCTCTGTTGTCATGTGGTTGGTTTACAACAACAACAAAAACAACAGAAACAACAACAACAATCTAATTTGAACGTATGGTGAAAAATACATAGATGTCCCCCACATAGTTGTCCCTCAAGCACGGAGTTAAAGTATTTGTCTATCGGTGGCAATGACGTAAACATTCGTCAAAGACTTTCCACCAGCTTTACTACTGCAACTCTGCATGAATATTCGCCAACTAAAATAAATTTAACCGTACTGATACAATCTAGCGCAAACCTGACACCTGATGACTGTACTGCGAGCTGTTCTTTATATCTTTTCGGTCCAGTGAGCACAGAACAGCATCAAACAAGAGCTCAATGCTTTGTCCATTCTTATGGGCTTCAGTGGCGGATTTTTTTTACTGATTAGGCTAACAAAAATACCGATCTTGAATTACAGGTATTGATCAAACTCGTGCAACAACCCGACTTTCAGCACAATTGTTTCTCCCAACCGCAGTGTTTTGTGCCTCATTCACGGGAGATTGAATATGGTATTGCCCCACATCAGACGCAACATACCTGGCCTAATATCCGCTTGTGTTTTTACTCCTGTTGATCATCGAATGCCATTAACTTTACGATTTCTCGATTTTAACGACGGTTATTAGTGCATCAGTGGAAAAAAAATAACAAAGGTTCAGTAGAACAAACAATTATACATAAATTATTTATACAGATTACTTATGGAACATGTGTTTTACTTTCACTTTGTCATAGCTATCGATATACACGTATTCTATTGGAAACTGAAATGTAATTCCAAAATGAGAGTCACATTGCACGAGTTCGATCAACACCTGTATGGGTTTACGGTACACCAACAAACTTGAAGTATAATGCATAATGGTATTTGAAAAGATGCCAGACTTCACCTGTTTAAAACAAACTTCCTTTGTCTTATACTGCTCTCGGTATTTAACACATTGAGTTCCAATTTTAAATCATAAATCAGATTGTGCAAAGCAATTTCTCATCTAAAATTACCTAATAAACAATACTTGCTTCGATGTGTATACAAATAACGTTCTAGATTCCTGTGGAAAATATCATAAATTAATAAATAATAATAAGTAATTCAATTCTGAACTTTGAAATTTTGCCATGACCAAAAGTCGTAATGATAATGATGATGATTCAGATGATGATGTTGATGATTTACCTCATGGTACTCAATTAAACAAAAACAGTCCACAACGCAAAAGGGCATATAAAGTTGGTGTAGTAGCCATTGTGAGAAAAATTCAAGACGGGTGAACATGAGATCAGTACTGCGCACATCTTACCATAGATTCAATATCTACCTACCTATCTGGGTACCAGAGCACGCAATTCCATCCACTCGTTCCCTTCTCCTCTCACCTTACCCGCTCTGTCCCCCCCCCCCCCCGCATCCGATTCCCCGTTCTCCAGTGCCCCAAACGTGCAGCATGGGTTCACTCAGCGATAGCAACGAGTTGGGCGACGATCGGAACAAACGAAAACTCAAACGAGGTACGGTCGATCAAGGTTAGCACGGACCAGCACGGGTCCAATTCATACCCCACCACTTCTCTCTTTCTCTCTGTGTGTATTTACATGATTTCATGTTTTATTTTCCCCGTTGTGAACCAGATAGAAATTCAAGGAATGTCGGTGAATGGGTGGGATGTTTACATTGCTGCGTTTTGCTGTCTGGACAGAGTGAATTACACGAATGAACAACCGGAAATTATGTTCAATACTTACAGGTATTGTACTGCCACGGAAAACTTGATCGTGCGAGTAACTAGTTCACTAAATCCATTTTAGAAATGAACTCTGCACGTGTTGTGTTGATACATTCAATTAATTGCCTAATGCCTATCTAACCGGTAATAATGTTCTCCGAGGGTGGTCGTCAAGATCTTCAGTGGCATATAACCTCGGGAATTTTTATCCACACTTTCTCATAATTTCCAATCACTTAGTACTTCGATTATAAAATGGTTTTGGATTGGAAACCGAGCTATATATATATATATAATAACTCATAAGTATAATATGAGTGACCGGATAAACTTGCCCCGGAAACATATCATTGGTTCCGCGGTTCTTGCAGCTCGTCAGACATCTGTTTCACTTCATTCATTTAGTTGTACACAGAAACTGAGTTCTCGTAACAATTACCTCTCCCATATATCTGTATTTTCCCCAGGTAGCCTTTATATGGCCACAGCCCCCTTCCTGAAAGTTGACTGTACATTTGTATATTCAATAAATTGAAAAAGAAAGTAAAAATACATTTTAAAATACATACATCTGCAACAGCGGGTAAATTTGTCTGAGCAGCTCTTTCAGAACCAGTCGACTGATGAATCAATACTATGGTTTGAAGTTTTATCGATGGGTTAGATGTTATTAATCACAGTGGACTCGACTTAAGCGGCATTATGGAATATTTTGCAATAATATATGAAGTTTATTCCAACATGAACGACAATCGTTGCTTCTGCTTCTCTTGAAGTAATTTGCGTTCACATTCTCAGCGGGGGAACTCTTACACATTGTGCACTCATGACGAAGCAAAACGGAGCGTGCGAGAAAACAAATATGGTGCTATATATCAGGGAACTGATAATCCAGAGTTAGCTACCTTATTTAGAGGGGATTGCAAATGCCGATTCCAAACTCACCTTGATACAGCATGTGAAACGACTTGCTGAATGCAAGATCATCGTCGTCTCGAGGATTTCTGGTATGTATTGGACCCCTTAGATCGGAAATCACTGTTCTAAGAATGCTGATTGAATGGATATTGCATCGGCCACCGGTAGAATGTGGATTCAAAGAAGTCCAGCAAGACTGGATTGCTACAAGATCAAGTTAGTCTAACACCCAGCCTCTCTCTAACTGGGGAAGTATTAGAGTAAGTGGACCAAATTTATTATTTGCCCGCTATAAATCACCCGATGGACGCAACACGGATGAAGTGTCGGCGCATACAGAAGGCTCGGTTGGCATTTGCCAGTGTGAGACATCTGTGGCACCGCCGCGACATCCGGCTGTTCGTAAAGGATAGAGTGTATGTTTCAACAGTTCTGCCATACGGCGCAGAAACTTGGCCATTAAGAAAATGGAATAAAGATAGACTGTCGGTGTTTAAACACCGCTGTCTACGCGACATTGCATTGCAGCCGGACTAGCAATGCTGAGGTTAGTCTCAGAGTTTTAGGTAATCACAGCCGCCCACTGGAGCAAGTGGTAGACCTCCATAGATTACGTTGGTTGGGACATGTGTTGCGCATGTTACCAAATTGATTGTCACGGCGTGTGCTGTTTGCCGAGGCAAATATCGAGTAGAACAAAGTAAAGGGTAGTCAAAAGCAAACCTGGCATGAGGGTATGAAAACCCTAACCAGGAGACTTGCTCACATAGGTCTCGTTGGGCTCCTTGTATGGGGGCCCAGAGAGCATGATAACCGGTGGTTAGAGACACTCAGTGATATGGCTGAGTGTGGTAAGCAGTGGCGCTCGTGCATGTACTCAATTTCTTTGCAACTTTAGTCTACTGAAATTGTCCATTTTCTCTTCGACTCTCAACTTTCCGGTCTTTCTTTTGCTACTTGATTTAAATAAGCAGACAAAAGACAGTAACTAAGACTGGTGCACAAAATTGCATGGTTAATGGTTGTACAAACTGAAGACTGACCTTAACTGACTCAAACGAAGTACGCATAACTCTCTTTGGTTTTCTCTAATTTGTCAAAGGCTTGGGGCGAGGTTTTTCAAATCAACATCTCAGTCCAATCTAGCTCACAACATTAACCTTACCAATGCCATACACCGAAATTCCACTTCGATATCCACCTTTGGTTTCTCTTAGTTTCCATTGGTTGCAATTTTGTCCCCTTGTCTATTCAAGGACTCATAAATGAATAACCTTTTATTAATAACCTAACTGAATGTTTTTCATTGTGGGTAATATTCAATGCGACTTAGACGGGTGATGTTTGGATTAGCCCATTCGTTTTTTTCACAGGTATCGGATGAAGGTTCGTGACTGGAGTCCTCACAGGGAAACAAAAAGTACGCTCACTGTTGACAAGTCCCAAACAGGACGAAAAAGCTGTCCAGTGCTCTTTGTCGGTCATCAAAAAGATTACCATCGCTTTCAATGCGACATTTACAACATATTGGAATAGCCAAAACAAGCTGCTTTTCGGATAGTTAATCAACTGGTCAATAACTGAACAAAGCATTCAACGTGGTTCGATTTAGTTTGAGGCGAATCTTGTCAAACTATGTGCTTACATTTTAATTGTGTCCCTCCAGCCGGTTCTGATTCCGTAGGTGTTCCACGCAACACGTTTTCATTCATATGGACAATTCACTCATAATCATAGAAGAGACAATGCACTGTCCGTTTTCCATTTAAACAATTTCCATCAGTTTAGGACAGCCATAAGAAGAGATGACGAACCGTTATCACTTCTGATTTATAAATATTGGCCTTACCGAATTTTTCAGATTAACTTTATGGGTTTAATTTGCTAATATGAAATGATAAAATGCATATGAGAGTTGCTTTAGTCCATCGTCAAGTCCTCCCAGTGATTCGGCCACATTCGTTAGCCTGAGAGCAAAGTAGTACTATAGAAGGTTAGTTACCCAGTGCATAGGCGGGCACTTTGGCCGTCTGTAAAGTGCACAAACACCTATTCCTTCCGATGTGGATGACATTTTGTGGAATCTTCTCACCATATATGTTGTCTGTTTCATTTTTTATCTTGTATTTCTTGAGTGATCAGCTGCTTGAATTGCATGATAACTGTTAGTTACAAAGTGTTATAAAGTGTGAGCTAACTGATACATAGCATATTCGATTCCCCGTGCTCAAATTTTTGATGAAGTTCAAAAAGTTGATCATCAACTTTTCCTTTCATATCGAACCAGGTCATTCCGGAGTGAACCAGTTGGGCGGAATGTTTGTCAATGGGCGTCCCCTGCCTGACAGTACTCGTCAACGAATTATCGAGCTGGCACATTCCGGGGCACGACCGTGTGATATCTCACGCATACTTCAAGTGTCTAATGGCTGTGTGTCGAAAATTCTCTGTCGCTACTACGAGACCGGTTCAATCCGACCTAAAGCGATCGGTGGAAGCAAACCCCGAGTGGCCACAAGCAGTGTGGTGGCGAAAATTGACATATACAAACGTGAATGTCCGTCAATCTTTGCCTGGGAGATACGGGATCGCTTACTTCAGGAAGGTATATGCACACCAGACAATATTCCCAGTGTAAGTGGTTTGTCAACAGGGGGAGGGATAGACTCGTTTTATTTGGTGTGAACTGCATGCCCATTTTAATCACGTGATCTAACTTGCGTAACCAGTAATTCTATGTGTAGTAATCCTGATGAAAATTTACCTACCATTTTACTTGACGGGCACTGAAAAAGTTAAGATAGAAATATCCGTGATGGTAAAGTTGAAGAAGGAAGGAAGTGGAGCAGATTGATCAGGTGTTTGCGTACAACCCGTGTGTTCCCAGGTTCGATTCCAAGTTCAGTCGATAAGTTCTAACTGTTGATAATAATGGGAAATCCTCGAAATAGCTATATGCGCAGTTATTTGCAGTTTCGCCATCCACATTTTTTTTGCTTTGGGCATAGTGAAATTTGTCAAGTAAACTTTTTATGATTCAATTTCATAGGAAGATTGGAGTTTTCCGATCGTGTTAGAGACCACGTGCTAGGCATGCATAGAAATTTCTTTCTGTGGACTTAATTTACGAACAACGATTAAATCCAATTGTTAAATTATTTTGGGATTGCGACCTTCAAGTGTACACTGACCGCGAGTAACATTTAAAATCCCCCCTCCACAAACACACACACAGTTATGATTGCTTTGGACTCATGCTTTTCTGAATATGAATAAACAAGTGAAACGAGTAACACCTTTAGGGTAATCAATTCATGAATTATGAGCTGTCATCCTTGAATAGCCCATCCAAAGCGCTCGTTGAGTCAAATGCATCTTTCAGATAGCGCTAATTTTGAGTCCCGTTTTTATTTCACGACCTAATCAAGCAGAGTGAAAGCAATTTACTCGGACCGGTACCGTTCCACTAGGCCAGTCACAGAACAACATACCATCTAACGAGTATATAGTTAATTACCTGGGGGTGTGTGCAACTGTAGAAATATATTTTAAAAAAGTGCGTATATTTTCCAGTGGAATTGGAACATTTGTTCTCGAGAAAATTGTTGAAAGTTCAGCTTTGGAACGAGCTGGTTGTCTAGCAGAATGGACGTTTTCTATTTTTCCTTCCTTTTATTGAACACATTGAATGATACAATTTTCGGAAAGGGGGAAGCGACCATTCAAACGGCTGTCATACAACACACACACATTGGGGAAAGCGGGGTGGCGATGGAGTGGGATTCAAACGCACGTCTTCCGAGATGACAATTTTGGTAACGTTACTACCGGGCCATCACGTCCAATCTACTGATGGAAACAAACCAAAAACGTTGGCATCTGACCTCGAAATTCTTCACAAAATCAGCAATCATTGACCAGTTTAATTAACTAATACGAGACGTTGACTGATTGAGTTTAACTCTTGCCTAACTGGTTTATAGTTACGATCATGTTGCCCGAACCTGTATGGAAGTTCTGATTTGGCTACAGGTTTTCGAAAAGAGTTGCTCAGTTGTTGTCAGGACCAGTGACCTCATTTATCGTTATCAAAGATGATAACTAAACAAACTTGAATTGGTGATCGTGGTGAGCCCCGGTATGAATTGTTTAGCGCAGTGATAATACATACATACTTTCCATGCCAGGGATCTGGAGTTCAAAACCCGGACAGGACGGTGGTGCATATGCACTGGTGGTGAGCTTTAACAAAGCGAAACCGGAGTTTATTGATTTGCCTGGGTCTACAGTTGACGGGATGAACTGATTATTGTTGATCTAGATGAAGACAGATAAAGACAGTCATTACAAATCAATAACACCTACCTACTCACCACACCAGTTCTGTAATATGGAACCATTTGCAAATTGTGATATACTAAAACTTGTAAACAGTCGTAATTTGTCTTCTGCTACAGGCCCGGATGGTTTACCTCCAGTACTTGGTACTTCTCACCTAACTGAGGCCATCACCTCCAATGTAAATGAATCACACTACACTTCCATCATCCTTGACTGTTGGTGACCGGTTAAAATCATACCAATCCCAAAAGCATACAAATCTTCTGTCCTCTCTAAACATTTTCGAGCCATAGCGTTAACATCTTCAACTCTTAAGCTGACTGAAAAGGCTATCCTCAAACGTCTTCATCAGTCTATAAACATTTCCAATTATCCGTTACAATTTGTGTAAAAGCCTGATAGATACAACTTATACAGAGTCTCCATCCTTAGTCATTTTATTTCTCAGTCGTAGAACAACTCTGTTAAGTTTGTTCGACGTGTTTCATCTAACTACTCTACAGCATTGGATTCCATTCCTCAGTCAATTGTTTGAATGCCTCAAGCAGTTGTTAGCTTGCCTATTTAACTATTTTACTGATAGAGAACACACTACTAGAATAGGAAAGGATTCAGCTGAACACTTAGCCAATAACTTCGGAGTTACTTAAACAGCAGTACTATCCCCACACTTATTTTCCACGTAAATTTGTGATATTCCTTGTGTTTCTCCTGTACATGTTTTGAAATGTGCAGACAACTTCGTGCTGTACCAAACTATTTCTTCTCTCTGATTTAGGCCACTTCACCGAAAATATTGATCAAATTCAGTCATTCTCCTTCCCAGCAAATGTGTCCAGTGCTTAAATAGATTTGCACGCTCCTCATACAAGACAGATCATATGGGGATTAATAACAAGCCTTTATATAGAGGGAACTCTGTCAAATATCTTGGTGTAACTACAGATAGAAATTGTGGTTCGTTAACCCACGTTCACAACCGCGTGGTCCATCATTTCAAATTCGAAAGTTGAGGCAGTTTCGCTCATCCAAGTCAGTTATTTCTACATGTGTGTTTCAGTATGTTTTCCCTAGTTGAATTTATTGTTCACCAGGTATTTTTTCTGCTGTCTAAATATTATAAATCATTCATAGTGTCATAAAACTCATTGTCTGATTCGCGGAGAGGATTCTCACAGATCATGGCCACTCATTATATACATAACTAATAAGTTGTCGTTCCCATCCCTTCAATTCCACCAAATTTCATCTTGTCTAAACGCTTACCGAAATTCAACTATACCCTAGCTTGCACGTCTACTCACAAACATGGAGAGGGAAGTAAGGGACATTTGTCTTAACCTCGGATTATGTGATATCCCCATGCTGTCTGGAAACATTTTCTCCGTGAAATATGTTCTCCGGGACGGTTGGCATGTACGGTAGAAAAAGCTGAAATGCAAGCTTCAGTAATAGCAAAAGTTACAAACATTACAATACAATACCCGAAAGCCTATTACTTCTCACAAGTAAATGCAAGCTACCTGTAAGAAAATCAGGGCTTTTAGGGTATCAAGAGGTATCAAGCTTGGATGAGCCCATTCGATTGTTCAAAGGCACTAAGCACTGTTGATGGTCGACCGTGTAGCTCAGGGGAAGGATTTGAAGTCCCGACCCGAATGTTCATGGTTCAAGTCCTGATAGGGATACTAAACGTATGCACTGCTGACGAGTGCCAAAACAGAACGAAACAGCTGTCCAATGCTCTTTTTCGGTCATAAAAAAGATTTCCATCGAGTCAGGGATTTGGTTCGGAAAAAGAATCAATTTTATTCAGATGCAGGTTTCTAAATTCTACCCCCAAGAAAATCCTCTTCAAGCATGATGTAGATAAACGCGGCGCGGATTAGAGACCAACACACATACAGGTCGCAGAGCCAGTTTTAAGCACAACTTGTTCATTCTGATTCCTACTTGAAATGAATTTTCATACATTCTTCCTCAAAATAGGGATGCGTTCTCAACACAGATGTCTGACTTGATGTTTTGTTTTCGATTCTAATGTCAAATAGTAAATGCTTCAGCGCTGATTAAACAACCGTTCGTGCAGGAAACTTTGCTCGGAAACATTCCGCGCGGGCTACAAAGCCAAAGCATTAAGATCCAATGCGTTTGCTTGCTTGACCGATTCGCATTCACTTCAGGGTCTCTCCGATTGCCACTTGTGCAAAAGGCTACCGAGGAATTTCTTGGTGGTCAATCGTTTTTGAATGATGAATGAATCGTTTTGTTGAATGATCGTCGAATCGATCGAATTTGCACACTGTGTTCCATGCGTGTGAGTGGTAGGATATTTAATTAGTTCACTGAAAAAAGGATGCTCACTTCTTCGAAACCTCAAATCGGATGCCCTTTCTTGTCCCCTTCCACTCATCTTTGCAATTACGTTTATCTCTCTTATTTTTTAACTCAAATATTACTCGGGGTGATACTTAGATGAGCTTCGGTTTGCGTTTTTAGTAGCCTACAGATATATATATGTTTATCATTGACTAGCAATGTCAAATTACAGAACCATAGTAAATACAACGTTTCATAGCGATTCATCATGTAATACGAAATTCTCTCTCGTACCATACCATTTACCAGGGGCTGGTAGTCAGTTAAAACTGCTTCAATTTTCAAAGATGAATTCGTCATGTATCTAGCGAATAAAGCGTGAACCGAAAAGCTAGGAAGCACCCGACAACACGACGAATTAACGTTTGAAATTCGATCAAATCCTCCATTATTCACTTCCTTCATTTTCGTTAGAAATTGTCAGCATCGCATGTATCGATCGAGGTTATTCTCGCTCGAACCCCGTAGACGCAAGACTGCCATGTTCCACCAAGCTACCTGGGCTGGCTTCAGCGGTTGGTTTCATGAGAAAACAACCAAAACATTCAATGACCTGCAATTCAGATGAATGAATGTATCACTGCTTAGGTATTTCTCACTTGTTAGGATGTTTTTTGCAGTTCAAGAATACACAACTCAAAAGGTTCCTAATGACAGAAGATGAACGAACGGCATGAGTCATTTGACAATCGCCTCGTAGTTAGTGCCTTCAAACCCCGACAACGTCACCTTATTTTTCTATAGGATCTTTGGTATCCTTCAGTTGATTGGGGCTCTTTTCATAAATATGATTTGTTAACCGACAAAGGGAGCACTGGACAGCTGTTTCGTCCTGTCTGGGCCTCACCAGCAGTGCGCGTACTTTTTGTGTCCATGTCAGGACACGAAACGAGACGATTGCCAAACAGGAAGATCATCACACCTATTTCCATCACGTTTTAATGCATTCAGCTGGTGGGAACTTAGCGATCTCCCCCTTGGGAGTGAAATCCACACTCAAGACCATCAACAGTGCATGGTGCATGTGGCCGAACCAAACATGATACTCTACAAGCCTCATGATTGTTTGTACATAGATGAGGAGATTACCAGAAAACAGTTGAATCCATAATATCATGTGATCGTCATACTTATTCTTACTTTCATGATTATCTTCAAGGGAATGAGTTGTATGAAAAGTAAGAAGATAACTGCTGTTACTATTGTAAACACCTATTATACAAGAACACAACCGTGGTGGAATTGAGTTAGGTGAATTGAAAGATGTATAAATTTTTTTTGCACACTGTTTTCACTGGCGAAGCTAGTCCCCAATTTCGTTTTCTATTAAACTCTCCGTTTTGAGTGAATATCCTTTCACGGAATTTATTTATTGTTTTTCAAATTGTGTCGTTCAGGTTTCCTCAATCAACCGAGTGCTTAGAAATCTCTCGAACGAGTCACAACGCAAACTGTCTTCAGCCGCGGCAGCTGCTGCAGTCGCAGCGGCAGCCGTAGCAGCACAAGCCGCTCAAGTCCAGCGGAATGTTGGTGCTCATGCAGGAGGACCACTCGGCTTGAGTAGCTCAACTCAACATCAAATGGCCACGAACCTGATTCATATGAAATACAACTTTCCAGGATTTCAAAGACCTCCTGTATCACCGGCATTAAATTTTGGTCCATACTCAAACTCCTCCGGGCGAATTTTTTCACCCACACACCCGATTAATCCTCTCTATTATTCACACCCACAACATTCGGCTGGACATATACATCCTCCTCATCCCCCACACCACCACCAACAACAACAGTACCAACAGCCGCAGCAGCAGCAACATCAGCAGCAACAAACACCACAGCGACACCAAACCCCAGTACCACACTCGACTGAACGACATACCACGGGTCCGTTTTCCTATGCGCAAAGTACAAGCATCGATCCACGGGGTTTTTTGGCGGCTGGCACACATCAACCCTACTTACTGGANNCGATTGCACAAAATTCATCACGTCCCGTCGACCGGGAAGATGAAACACAAGGTGCAAATAGTACTACAGGACCGACAACCCCAGGACTAATTCAAGCCCACGGACGATCTCCTTATGACAAATTTAGCGATCTCTTGATGTCTGGTCATGCTTCAGCTCAAGCCTCTTGGGCTCAAGCTTCGTGGGCTCAGGCCTGGTACTCGGCAGCTGCAGCAACTGCAGCTGGACAACAACCCCCCGTTATAGTACCCAAAGGTGATACAACTGCCACGGATTTTAATATTTCATCCCATTTATCCTATTGGAATCCATATCGATTTAGTTCGGGTTGGAAAGGCGCAAATGCATCCGATATAACAACACCCCATAAAGATTCGAGCCACCTTAGTGAATTAAACACTTTATCATCAAAGCTGGGTTTAATGAATTCCTGTGCGGACACAGATGGCGCAGAACAACCTCGCTTTGGAGCCAGTTCAAACAGCGAATGCTGTCCACCAGGTTACGAACAACAGACCCACAGAACTACAGAGCACACTATTCCGGCACACTCACCAGGGAGTTCCAATGAATTGGAAAACCACAAGCAATCAAATGGTACAAATTTTGTTTGGCACAACCAAACCGAGCATCAGATAAGATCTGAGCAAGAACATGCATGTAGACATAGTGAAGAGCCGAATCGTCAAAATGAAGTTGAAAGTAGTCACGCTAATTCAGACTTTGAAGTAGGTGGCAAAGTGTCACTAGTTGAACAACCACGTTTACAACAATTATTCACGCACGATCTACTGGGCTCTCACATGGACAATCCCGATAGGCTTCAATTGGGCACGGGGAGTCACGAATCGACGGATTTGAGCGCTTACGAATATCGATTGAAAGAAGGAAAATCCGTATATACAGGTGGGAACGCAATCAGTGCATTACATGAGCTAGCTTCTCAAACACCTGTGAGAGATGTTTCGACTTTGTTGAACGAAAAGAGCAAACAGGATAGCAGTAAAATCGGCTCTGATTGTGCAGAACAACTTACACAAGGAGGACTATTGTCGGACAGAGATAAAGGTGAGTAGATATAAAAATATATCAACTATATACTCCTCTATGTCACTCTGCATTTTTCTGTAATAGGTAGATAAACAGCTCAGAAGTGATTTTTAATGCCCACGTATTTTAACTACTTATAAAAAAATCAGTAGGCATTTCCAAAACGCTTCATTTGAGGCAGGGATTGAACAGCAGCTAACACCCAGCATATTCATTCGGAACATTTCGGTTTGATCCCCAGCATAATCAATTGAGTATAATTTGATAAGCCCACGGACCTGAACGAAGTTGTATAGCGCTTTAAAACCCACCGTTAGCGTCTGATAAGCTATGCCTGAATTTAATCTTTTTCTTTGCTGACTTAGATTTTGCTGACACGAGTAACGAAGACGAAGTGGAACGAAGATTTGTTTTGTGGCATTTTTCAAGACTCTACTTGAATAATAGCTGAATCAAACTCTCAAAAACCACCAGTTTGTTACGCCCTACCAAAAGACCACTACGGTCTTGAGAAACAAACCTTGTAACAACAAATTTGTTTCTTGGAGCATAAATGTAATCATTGGACCTTCTTGAACCCCAGAACGATAACACTTCTGTTGGGGTGAACATATCATCGCAACCTCAGTTGACAGCCCCAAACAATTCATCACCCGGAAGAATCAGTTTACGCACTTTATTTCCTAAGAAATCGTGAGTCAGCGGACCGACAGACTTGAGAATGAATGTATGTTCAANTTTAATAGTGGCCTTGGTGAACGGGTCGCAGTTCCTCTTGTTTATTCAGAACCAAGCTAGTTTACGTGGCATTATCCAGATCAATAAAAGTCAGTTCAAAGCGATCAGCTATATATAGTGAAGACTACATATCTATAGCTGTGAGAAAAGTTCAGGTTTTGCATATGCTTATTGCAATCACGGGCAATTTCAAACATCGTGTGGTGAAAAGTCGATGGGGACAACGCATATTTGTGGCGTTCATTGATCTTTTGTCCTCCAGCTTTTCAATTTTTTTTTCAAATCTAGATTTGCTGCCCCTCAATCGAGATTTAGTTTAAATACAAGCAAACATTATTTTTACTTTTTTCTCTCGCTACAGACCCCATAGTGATAATGATAATTCCTCATGTCGGGTGAACTGTGCTGAATTCTTTGGAGTTACTATCAACAAAAATCT
>UZAN01039819.1:19193-29205 GCA_900618425.1 Echinostoma caproni | reverse complement strand
ACGACAGAGTGAGAGAGCGCGAGATAAACTTTACCCCTGTGTTAAATAGATGTGGTTTTTACCAGTGAAATAATGGGTTGCAGGAAACCAAGCAAACGGGATCGCGCAGAGCCGTTTGAGAGAAAAGTCTCAACACACTTCTACCTAGCCACCAGTACCCACGCTACAAACAGCACATGTTAAAGATGAAAATTGTGGATTTTTGTAGCCAGTACAACAAACGCGACGGGAAAAAATCAAATACAAAATTTGACAGTTAGAAAAGCATTCTCGACCCGAAGAAAGATTTCAGAAATCTTTCGTTTGCAGCGCATTTTAAGGCTATGTATCTTAGAAATCAGGTGATCAACCTAAGCACACCAACCTCGACTGAACAAGTGCTGCGACACACCACAGCTTGCTTTAAGTCAGGTCCCGTAATCAACATTCCTAAACCGGCAGTGGGCTGAGTTACATGCAGTTCAGATCATTCTGAGAGGGAATAATGTGCCCGGAGATCCGTGACTATTTAGCAGATTTGCTCGGAGTGCTACTCTGTGATCTATCGAAAGACAATGAAATCCACGACTAGAGGACATGATCCACGTGCTTGGGTGAGAAGTATGTATGACTTGATCTTCACGGGACCGCGCCGGGTTTTTCGATCACCGATGCACACGGTACGCACAAATATCATACACATTAGGGTTACACAATCCCGAAGTGGCAAACAGGCGATTCAGTGTGGAATGCCGATAAGAAAAAGTCTGCAGAGTTGGTAGTGTCATGAACTAACAGTGGACAGTGCAATGTACAAGTAACAATTTGCACAATAAACCCAAGTTTCTTCCGGGTATAAGATATGGTGAAGCCACATAATGGGATCACCCCTGATAGTAAACTCGATCCAACAAAACGACCGCATTGGTTTTACGAATGGTGACCGGAAAAGTTTCGAATTGATAAAAAAGTATGGTAAACTAAAAAAACTTAACAAATGAAAATCGAGAAACTAACATCTGGAGTATCTTCCAGAATAGATTTCGATAGCGAAGGGATACTGTCCGATTCACGAATGTCCATCTTGTTCGGGGTAGCGATCTGATATCCGTCCGGTAATGGGGCAGGCGAAGTCCGTCGACGTTTCGCTTTTGGTTGTGGTGTCGTGCAGAACTGATCCTCTTCGAACGCGAGCGGATTAGGGTTTGTGGGTTCAGAAATCGAAGGCCGTAGAGCACAATCAGTTGACACGGACGATGAATGAGAAGACGTCTCAACGGTCCCCGACACAGGCGGTAGCGTGGTGGTGGGGAGAACAGTCACGGTACGAGGTCGACTGTGACGAGACAGGCCTGTGCGAGGAGTAGAGCGCACTGCGCGTTTAATCAGTGGTGCGGCTTTTGACTGGATGAAATCGGAAGCGAAAAACAAATAAAGAAATTGTATTGGTAATTGATGTTGTCATCGCAAATGTTCTTACTGGATTACCGATAACCTGACTAGTAACAATTTCGGAAGACAAGTTCGAAAATTAATAGAAAACAAATATTTAGTTTGTTCAAATTGTTGTTTGGCAGATTGAAGTTTTTGTCGACATTGTGAAAAGTTCAGTATACTCGATGGGACTCGAACCCACACACGGACGCCGCCTACGCTTTTGTATAGCGCACGCTCTACCAGCTGAGCTACGAGGCCACATCGATAGAACTGCTCTTTTTGCAATTGAATTACCCATCCAACTTACAGAGGCATATGAAGTCCACCAGTTAGCATGTAAGCTGATTGCTCTGACATGATTTCCTTAGAATTCACCGGAGTCTATCGAATAAATATTTAAGGTAAGGTTATTTGTTCAAGTTGTTGTTTGGCAGATTGGGGAAAATGTGATCTTTCTCTTAAACTTACCTTACGATAAGAGGAAGCATTAAAATAGAAAACAGCCTAGTCAGGGAATCAGGTTGAACATGCATTTATTATTCAATGTGTTTAGACATAGAAATCAGAAACAGCTCACGCCTCAGTCAAAATGCGAGAACATGAAGATCGAGCATTTCGTATTTGTAAAATTCTCGATTACTGGCGAGGAGTAGTGTGGGATCAATTGTTATTGCTTTTGCCTGGTACTCCTCAAGACTTGACGAACAGTCCATTCAGGCATATGCACAAGGAAACTGTTCATGTTAGGGGTTTGAAACCCAATCTAGGTCGGTGAATTCGAACCACTGATGACTACAGTAAGAGTGAAACACCAATCTGTTGCTTCCCCAGTGTAGTATGACTTGCTGAAGTGGAACGAAGAGGGGTGAAAATAATTACGGAGAAGAGCTAACTGAGTCGGACACTCGGGGTTGGAAATTAGGAGATAGCCAATTCTCACCTCTGTTGGCCGTCCGGTGAGCTAATATTTGACTGTCGTTGACGGTGATATCTAGACTAATTGGAATCGATTACACTGGTCAGGATTGATCTGTAGTTTATTTATCTTTTGAGTAAGACTGACGAGTTTTTCAGGGGTTTTCTTCTTCACGTGATCAAAGCACACTAGCAAGATGCTTGTTTGCCAAATGACAAAGAGTATGAATTCTTAAAATTTGTCCGACCCGACGACGGTTACGATCGGAAGGTTACCAGAATCCGATTCCTGGTGACGCATTCGACAGAAACTTGCATTCAAAGCGGGTAATTGTGTAGTTAGAAGATGAGCGCATTATAAACCTGGTCTTCGGGAGGAGAATAAGACTGGCTCTGCAAAGGCATCAAACAAGCGTACTCCATTTCGCACAATGCCATCAGGCATGGCCGTGTGTGTCGGGGGGGGGGATGCTACATTGTTTCAAGGAGCAGAGAATGTTTTCAAGCGATATCGTCAACTATAAAGTTTACGAACATTTACTTCATACAAGCGAAAGGCTAGGCGAGAGTTTCATGGATATTTGAGTTAACTGTGGTTTCAATATAGAGTCTATGCAACAAGTTCAGTTTCAGGCAAGCTATTTCACAAAACGATGCTCCCAAAATTCAGCGAAAGCCTCTGTTATATTTGTGATAACTTCATAAAAGTGAGAGATAATCGATAACATACAAAATTTTTGGGATGACCGCAACTGTCCGAATGTTTCTGCAATTACGACGTGCGATGTTCAGTTCAGTTCGAACGAGAATGTTTATTTTCCTAGAGGCAGAGCTCAGTTTCAAAAATTATTAACCATGCACTATTGTTCGCCGGTTTTGGATGCCCATTCGGATGAACATGAGAAAGTCACGAAAGGTTGAAATTAGGATGGCAGAGAAAATTAGGGATTTCATTGCACTAATTTTGCAGAGAAATTGGTAAGATGCATGAACGCTACTGTTTACGACACCCAGCCATATCACTGTGTCTCTAGCTATCGGGTATAATCATCCCGAGAGCCTAAGAGCACCTATGTGATACAGACTCCTGGTTAGGGTTTTCAATCCTTCGTGCCAGTTCTCAGCTTGACCACCCTTGAGTTTCTTTCACCCACTACTTACACCTCAGCGAACATCGCTCGCCGTGGCAACCTATTTGGTGATATGCGTAACAAATGCCCCAACCAACGTATTCTGTGGAGATCAACCACCTGCTCCAGTGGGCGACCGCAGTTACCAAAAACTCTGCCCCTAACCTCAGCATTGCTCGTCCGGCTGCCGCACCAGATTCATGCAATGCTGCGTAGACAGCAGTGTTCAAACACCGACAGTCTATCTTAATCCTCTTTTCTCAATGGCTAAGTTTCTGCACTGTATAGCAGAACTGCCGCAATATACACTCTACCCTTCACAGACAGCCGGATGTCACGACGGCACCACAGATGTCTCAAGTTCGCAAATGCCAACCGAGCCTTCTGTATTCGTGATGCGTAGACCGGGTGAGATGTAGCTGCCCAAGTAACAAAACTTATTCACTCGCTCCATTACTTCCCCAGTTAGGGTGAGACTGGGTGCTGGATCAACCCAGTCTTGTTGTAACATTTTACACTTTGAAGGTGCAAAACGCATACCGAACATGGCAACACTAGCACTCAAAAAACTATCCAGAAAGGCTTGTAACTTGGTAGCACAATGCGTCTGCATATTCTATATAAGACAGCCTTCCACCTGGGAGTAAGTCGATACCGCTATCCTCGCACGAAGATACGGCTGTTTCCATAATCAGACATATAACAAACTTAAATAGAAAAGGAGACAGAGAGCAACCCTGTCGAACACCACTTTCCGTGGTGAACTCGGGAGAAAGAGTGCCGTAAGCTCGGACTCGACTTCGGTTATTAGTATAAAAGGATTGTAATATTGAAATCAACTTCTCGGGCACACTTTTCATAGAAAGGCAACGCCGGAGTTTAGAGCGGTCGACTGAGTCGAAAGCCGCTTTCGAATCCATGAAGACATAGATGGTGGGTCTACAAAAGGAATGCCGGTTCTCCAGAGTTTGGTGGGTGAATTGGTGTGCCATCGGATTCCTTAATTACCTCACTTACACTTATTTTCCTAGGATCCGTATTCCTAATTAGACGGAAAACATTCCGACTATTACCAATGACCGCAGCCTTCTCCATTCCTTTACGTTTCTATCCACCACTTCTAGCGGTCATTCCTCAGAGTCTTGATGAGCTGGCGTTTGAGGGATTAACGCTCTGTGTCATGTGTGGCAACAGGAGGAAGGGTTTTGTGGGTGTCCAGCAGGGCAGCCGAGATCGACGAGATCCATCGTTTGTGTCTTGAGCTTGCGTCAGGGGCGGACGTTGTTTCTATCGATATTTGCATAGCTTCCTTGATTTGCTTCCAGTGTTCATCGAGTCCTTCGACTGGTGATGAGCTGATAGACGATCGGAGAGTTCCGCTTCCATGGCCGATTTGCAGCAATCGCTGACATGAGTATCCGTTGTCGGTGGCTTTCTTGCTGTTGTTTGCCAGGCGTGCAACCATTAACCACGCAATTTCGTGCGCCGGTTTTGATTATCCATTTGTATGAACAGTAGGAGAAGGACAAGAAAGTTGAATCGAATAGAAAATCGAGAAGTTCAGCGGACTAATGTTGTGATGAAATTAAGAAGATGCATAAACGCCACTGTTTACGACACGCAGCCATATCAGTGTCTCTAATCATCGGTCAAGATCATTTCGAGATCCCCAGCCAGGGAGCCTAACGGAACCTATGCGGGCCAGTCTCATGGTTAGGGTTTTCAAGCCCTCGTGCCAGGTCTTAGCTTGCCCACCGTTGGCTTTTTTCCACCCATTACCAGCCTCGGCAAACACTGCTCGCTGTGGCAACTTATCTGGTGCGATGACTTCATAAGAATGAGAACTTATGGTAGCGAATGGAGAATGCCAGGATTTGTCAGAGGCGTTACAGAACACCAACTAGGCAATGCTAAACTGTCGAGCGTAGACAATATGCGATACAATAGAGGTTTCCAGATTCCGCAAAGTTCCACTTCATAGGCCTGGAAGAATATAAAAGACCAAGAACCATGATTTTTGGAGCAGCTTGCACATGATCAACTAGTTTAGTTGCAATTCAGAAAACGCAAGCCCACATTTCGGACGGTCATTGAGGAAAAGAAGTTCCCTAACGGTGAGTTCACAATAAGTTAATTTGGCAAACAAGTTTGTTTTTGGTGCATCAATTATTAGCCAAATACAGTACTCTTTTATAGGTCACAAAGTCATATAAGGAAAAAGAAAATGGTGTCTGTATTTGTAGGCGTGTAGATGGAAAATATAGTAAGGGGTACATGAGAGTTCAAATCATTCTGCAAATGTCATTTGTACTGTCGAATGAATCAAATACATAAACGAATTGACACTCACTTGATAACCGGTGCCATGGTACTCTTTTATTTGTGGCTGGTCTTGGTAAATTCACAGCCTGACCTATTAAAGAGTGCTGTATTTGGCTAATAAACGATGCATCAAAAACGAGTCTGGTTGCCACAGTGACTTCTTGATGTAGTCCACTGGTAAGTTTTAATCAGCTAACGGTTGAAGTTGCGGCAGATGGAGAAATGTTTTGCATTCGGTTGAGTGGATTGATAAGATGTTTAGTAAAGCAAATAAAAACCGCAAAGCTAAGATGAAGACGTTGATAAAACTGGATAATCCTCTAGTAGAAAGAAGCTGAATATGCTCGAAAAAAAGAAACAAATAAAATGCATTGATCACGTGGGGGATACGGAAGTCTCAACGAGCGAGACCCAAGTGTTTGTGAAATTCACATGGAATAACCAAGATCTGTAAACGCAGTCTGTTTTATTAAATCATATAGGTGTCAGGAGTGAGTACCTACCTTCATTGAAGCTTCGTCCGGAAGGCTAGTAGTAGACGTGACGGGGGTCTGTATGGGTGCAAGTGCTTGATGAGTAACGGGCGTCTGGAAGCAGGGGAAAAGTGGGTGTAAATTAATATGCGCTACGACAACTGTGCAGAAAGTATGCGACATTACTAGAGAACTAGCCACACAAGCCCTCATGAATGCTTAAAACCGGTAGTTCAGAAAAATGGCGTTGATGGCCGAAACGATGGGTCAGACAGCTAGGATTCTGAACACGTACCTCAAAACGCCTCAGAACACAGAAAAGTTAGGAGAAACTCAGCTACTTCTAGACGATCAGTGGGAAATCTAAATGTGACAGCCCGTGAGAGGGCGAACAATTTCCAGTTCACTAGCTTGATAATATTAGCGCCTATAGAGCAACATTCTCAAACAGAGATCCCCTACGCTCTCGTAATCTTAAAAGGGAGACAGTGAGGAGGATTGAAGCGTCACCATGAAAACACTACGTTTTGGGTTTTTACCCACCGTGACTAATTTAAACAGAACTGGGTAGCATGGCCACAGTTGTATGTCAGAAATACGGCAGAATGAATCCGTCTAAGGACCAACAGAGTGAAACTACGACATATGTGGCGCCGCCATGACATCCGACTGTCCCCTAAGGGAAAGGTGCACATCACCGCGGTTCGTAGCGGTCTACTTTACGGTTGCGAGACCTGTCCACTCGGAGCGGAAGAGCCTAATCGATTTACTGTATTTGACCACCGATGTCTCCGAAGCATTGTTCGTGAGTGGTGGGAACCTCGGATGAGCAATGACGAGGTTCGTCGTCGTGCGATGGGTGCGGATAGTCGTTCTCTAACGGAAGTAATTACTCTACACCGCATCCGATGGTTTGGTCACGTACTGCGTATGCCTGCTCATCGACTACTTTTCCGTGCTCTTTGCACGGGCTAGGCAAGGCCGGAAGAAGCGGCGCGGCGGTCAGACCATGATATAGTGTAGAGGTATGAAGAAGCTGGTTTCAGCTTTGAGTTCGATTGGTGCAGCCCGCCTTCCAGGTTGGAGACAAAGAGATGAGGACTGTCGTTGGTTAGAGACGCCAAAAGATATGGTCCCGAATAGAAGTCAGTGGCGCGAATGCTGTACGGTCTGTCTGTTGAAATCCCGTGCGCCGTAAAAATACATAAACACAAAAATATATCAGAAAGTGTACGGTGAAACAAACAAGGAAATTGTTCTTCTTGTTATTCAACTTAACTGTCTGACCCCGTTTTTACACTGCTGTATCCCAATACCCATGTTCTGATTATATATATATATATATATATGGCGCTGTTCAAAACGCTGATCAGATGAGTATACGGCAGAAGGAAGATTCATTCAAATTGAATTATGCATTGTGGAAATAACTGTAAATTATCTCTTCACAGAAACCATAGCCTTTTGTGTGAACAAGTAATGGACTAACAATACTTGCTTTTGGGTATATGGTGCGTGAGTGCCATTCAAGACACTGTTTCAAGGACTGTGGTTGACGAGTGGGTGTTTGCAACTGCGGTCTTTCCCTGGACCGAGAAATGGGAGTGGTGTCCTGAGGAGTCCCTGTGTTGAGTAGGGAGGCCAAACCAGATTTTGCCGGAGTACGGGTGTAGGCGGGGAGGCGTCGAGTAGGTACCGAGTACGGAGTGAACGATGGAGAATTAGAGGACCAGTGAGATTCAGCCAGCCGCGCTAGTTGATCCAGGTGAGAATCAAGTCGATTCTGCGGAAGAGGGAGAATGAAAAAGGACGATTGATGAAAACAAATAGCGTGACCGAACTCCGCAACGAACGCAACAGAGAAAATGGAGTAGTTCGCCCAATCAACAAACAACACTTCTTTTATACTCCATAACAATGTGTAATGAGGCATGGAAGGAATGACCCACGAGATAGTTGGCAATCCAGGCTGCGAGACTTAGAGCGGTAAAAAAAATACAAGGGGTGTAGTTTCAAGTTCGGTGACGGGAAAGTTGCCTGCCATCAAAATTATGTGGTAGTGTTCGGATTGAAAAAAAACCCGGACGTTCTAGACAGCACTCCAGTGAAAGTAAAAAAAACTACGTTACAACCATCAGTCCACCAGAGGAAATTTCATATCATTTCTAATTTCAAGTGATGTGTCGCTAACAGAAGGGTTCACCGAACATGGTATGTGGAAGTGAGAGACTTAACCAGGTAAAACAGTGACACCTGAAATCATAGACAAACAGTGGTTCCGGTAGGGACGAATATAGAGATTATACCTAGCAGTGCTCATCGAAGCGAGTTCATTGTCAAAACTAACAACGGTTTGAGAACAGCAGCAGCGTATTCTGAAGTCTGTGAGCCAATGAGTGATTAGGTGGTATCACGCACGTACACATCCTACGCACTTCAAGTAGAAAAATATCAGAGAAACTCGAACGACTATTGCGACTGGAATAAATTCGGATCTTCAATTACTCCGAGTTCCACGGTCTGAGGGACTCTTCGTAGACCGTTGCCTGTTTGTTCTGGCATGACTTTGTTTCATTCTGTACCACCTATCTATTAGGCATTGACTGATCAGGTGACTACTTCAAACACAATGACTCAAGCTGGAGCATGAGAGCGCATGGCTACCCAACGTGATCCGACCATCATAACCGGTGATTAATTCACGGTGAGTGAGAATAGGAAAGAATGCCGAGAAAAGAAAGAAACGACCCATATAATTCGAGAAGCTTTTTTACATGAGCAACTTGCGGTTTGGACTCGGACAAACGCGTCGAACGCCAGACCGGTTTCGTCGTCTTGTCCGCCGTCACATTACTGGCCACGGTGTAGTGAAGTGTCAGAATGGGAGCAGATTTTAGGCCAGTTTCCGGGTCGACTACTGATGTACTGGAATGAATCTGACGATGACGAAGTTGCAGATCCGTGAAATGCACTGCCTGACCTCGACGAATCAAACCGGACAGGTGATGGACCTGAAGAGTGTATAGCCAAAAGTAAAATAAAAAAGGTCTACATAAGGTATTGCATGAAACAGATCACCAGTGAAATTCGTTACCACCTGGAAATAAAAACACTTTTGTGCGGTTTATGTGACGGTAGATACGCCTGGGTTTGTCTTTTTGTTCTGGCGACAGTTTAATCTCTTTTGGGAGTTGTTTTTGAGTCCCCTTATATGATGGATTGGTATAAAGGCCATCAAATAGCAGTGTGTATCATGTTTACATTCCTATCGGGACTCGAACCACTACTCTTCAGGGTAGACGATCATCACCTAGAGCGTATGAGTACAAAAAATGAACGAGAAATTATCAGGTAGACTACATGCAAAATTCACAGATATGAGGACCCGGTTATTTCTCGTGTGGATCCCGCTAGTTGGGATTTCGTTGAGTCTCCATATACGGTTGCATCTTATGACGGGAAATAAACAGATTCTTTCTGATGCAGTAGAGAATTCAGATTTTTCATTTGATAATACGAAAGAATAGAAGATAAAATAGCGCTCGGGAACACCAGGAATATCATCAAGAGGAGACAGTATTTTCAAATGAGGCTTTCGCAAATTGAAGTGTAGATAGTATGTGTGCGCGTGAGATCAACGGACAATACCAAACACTGAGTATCAGTTGTTCTGTATCATGAGTTCTCGATATTACTAGATGCGTGCAATCCAAGAGACTAACGGACAGGATGATGCAATCCGATTAGTCTGTTCAG
>UZAN01039819.1:0-11878 GCA_900618425.1 Echinostoma caproni | reverse complement strand
TCTCCCAAGTTCTGGTGATGATATACACTTTTCCATGTCACATTGTTCCAAGTCCTGCAAACTACATTCCCCTGAAATGACCCACGACTACAGTTGTGCTGCTTGTATAAAGAAAGCAGCACTTCATCGGTGTCAGTCTTCGTGTGAAGGACTCACCTTCCTAACCGGAGTGGCTTCAGCAACTGCGTGACGCAGTGCGGTTTCTCGGTACTCATGAATCGCATTCCGTTGTGAATCAGACAAGTCCGCTTCGACTTCGGTTGGGTCCAGAGCGCTCATGACAATGTTGAAAAGAGCTTCACCATCGTTGCCCAGTGATTTTAATTCAGACAATGTGGGTTGCCGACGTCGTTGACCTGACCCGAATCGAAGCAGAAACAGCAAGAATTAATATTGACTATTGGTCTTACTTGAAACACCTATATAATGAACGGCGGCCTTAACGAGTTGCGCGTTTTTGAAAGCTGTTTGACAAACGATACAGTTTGATTTATTTGGACTGTAGGAATGTGCACATGAGTTGCATCCAAGTAAAATAACTGCTTGGTCTCCAGTTTAAAAACAGAAACTATTATTGTCTATAAAGCTGAAGAACATCAAAAATAATAAGTATTACTTAACCAAATGCTATTTCTTTTACACTAAAAACAATGTGCTCACTTCCTAAGGCAGCATGATGGACGCGTTATTGCTACAGCCCCAGAGAGACGCGAGAAAAACAAAATGCATACTCTACGTTGAAACCGCAGCCCGAATAAATAATTCTGCGACAGGACATTCTTCTCTCTCTCGGAGGTGGGGGAGGAATACATGTGCTCAAAAAACACCATTGAGACCACAAAGGAAAGTCTACACTCTCGACCCGACGGAAGTGTGCAGACACAAACGATAACCAACTGGGAGAGCTTCATCACCTGGTTTGCTCGGGACCAGATCATTTAGAACACGATCTAGGGCGTTCTGCTTTAGCGTATCGTGATGTGCTGCTTCCGCTTGTTCTGCTCGTTCACTCCGGAAAATGTGACGCTTCCATGAAGTGACTTTGGAAGTACTACCGGTGACATCAGCAGTATCTTTATCCAGACCATCCGGTGGGTCCACGGTTTCCATATATTGCATAGGATAACGACGCTGGTAAAAAGCAACAAGAAGTGATTTCAATGAATTGTAAGGCCAGTGCAAGAAAATATGTTTACCAACACCATCACGCATGCTCCATGAACGATTCCGTACGATGAACGGCAATGTTTAAAAGCAAAGATGTGAATGCATATAAACATCCTTTCACTGTTATCTCGGATGCCCAATTTAGTATTCACTCTAAAATTACCATCTCGTACAAAATGCGTCTATTATCTGTATACAATAGCTCTGGTTGAGTTCGGAACTGTAGGATTCAAGTGTGCACATCGGCACATTGAAACGTCACCGGCAGGATCAATTAGTGAACAAAAATAAGAATGAAGGTGGTTTCATCTCCCTCTCCTCTCTCTTACACACACACACACACACACACACACACACACACACACACAACTTTTTTGATCTAAACGATTTCTATTTATCCCCTCACTTGAGCTAATTTCGTCAACATAGATTTAGAATGATGACAAACTAACTAGGTATTTTCGTCCTTACACACTCAAGTCTTCCATCTCGGTGATCAGTGACATCTCTTTGTTAGGCCAAAAATCTACTTAATCACTACTTATCGAAGGCTCAATTGATTGATTAAACCAAATCGGGTTCCATCAGCAAAACTTTTCCTGCAAAAACCATCCCTCTTTAAACAGATCACACCAAATTGTGACCCCGAAACTCCCGGGATCGAATCGCTCCACCGTCGCCCGACTTCTTCATTAGTCTATTTTCCCAGGCAGCAGTCCCTTTCCTGAAAGTTGTGTATTCACAGGAGAATGCACGTTCAGAGGTCGTGCTTTTCATGCCATAATGGGCATATTCTGGAATTTGTTTATTGAATAAATGAAAAAGAAGATAAAAATATACTTATTTTATTAAGGGGCTAAAAATAATCACGGCTTGAAAGAGAAAAACCGAAATGGAACAAAGGGTAAATGGGAAGTCAAATTTTTTCAAGGGGTGGCAATAAATTTTATTGCTTGTTTACTGTACGCCTCTTTCTTGTATGTTATACTTATAGGATTGCATACTGAAAAGAGTGCACTAAAGCCACTGAATTCGATTCTATGGCATATCCTGCACTGTATCCAACCAAGGACTGTTACAATCTTTGGGTGCTCAGTTGCGGAATCAGGAAAACCCGACGAAAACCAGATCCGAGGACAATCTCTTCAACTCTACACGCCACGTCATACGTTGCTCACATCGGTGTTTCTTCCAGTCCAGACTAATAGAACACGGTACGACAGACGTTTCTCAGGCATTTGTAGGAAGTGCCTTAGTCACCTAAGACGATGCAGTGAAATTATTTTGCTCAATAGAAGACTATCTGAACCGAACACACGTCTAACCTAATTGGTATTCACGCGATGCTCCCGCCATAAGCGGGCGATGTTGAGCGGACAACGGTTGCCGAAGTTGTTAGACATGATCTGCTGGCAGAGGCTAAGTTTAGCAGCCGTGAATACCGTTGCGCAATACACATGCCATTTCACTGAAAGGGATGTGTCACACCGGGACCGAAGCTGCCGCAGATAACCAAATGCGAATCTAGCTTTGACTACACGTTGAGAGATCTCCTCGCACAAACATCATCCTCCAGTCGTTATGCAACTCCCGTGGTAGACAAAGCTTTCGACTACTTCCTGAGTGAAGGTACCCAAAAAAGAGCAGAAGTTTCTGCCAACCCTGCAACAACATCTTGCAGGTTGAATGTGCAAAGGACATACCATAACGAGGAACCTCAATAACCAAACAATTTAACGTGTTTAAGTCTACGACTGTCGCCAGTCGTCTCTGAAGCTCCTCGTTAAGTTGTGCTTATTTTGCTCACTGTCTTCCGACATAGCCCGACACGCGTCCAGAAATCGGAAAGATTTGGAGGACACCCAGTGTTTTACAACTGGGGGGGGGGGGGGGGCACAACTGTGAAAACTGGCTAAGAGCGTTGCAATTTGAATGGTTGTCCAGCGTTTATCTACATTGCTTGATAGGGTAATATTTAGTCTTGCGGCCAACTCGTTTTAGTAATTGGCCAGCACAGCCGAGTCGGAAAGCTTGACGACGTCAGGCTGTGTGCACCTCATTTCTTTTTGAGGCTACAGAAGCGCGTAAACAACTGGGCCGAAACCAGTAAGTGAGCAGAGTCCAAGTAGGAAGACTAATAAGAACGGCAATATTTCACACGCTCTCCATCTATGACCGATTGCAAAGAATACGGACGGGTGCCTAGATGATGCATTTTAACAGGGATGTCAAAAACCAGTTCAAAAAAGTTTTCGGGATGAGCGACATGCTGACAATGCGGCATTTGTGTGTAAAGAATTGTGTAAAACAGCAGGATTCATTACAGGCCGAACGACGCGGATATATGTATGTTTTTCCTCCATAACGATCACAAAAGTGAAAAATAACACCCGCATACCTGTATGACAACACGAATAGCGGTACACAGACCTCCGTCCACGGCCAGAGAACACAATGCAACAGGATAAAGACCACTGCCAGATTTAGGCTGTGCAACTGAGAAACCCAGTTTAGTGTGCCAAGGAACAGGCCGAGTGGAATTGCCGTGCAATTTCAGCGCCACGCCAACAGCAGCTCCATCGGATTCAAACAGATGCCCGAAACTCGGATCACTAGATCCACCGGTGGGACGAGTATGAACACTACGCGCGGTTTCTGATACTCCAGTTACCGAGTCGACAGAAACTAGTTCGGCACCAACAGTAACCAGTTTGCAGCCGACCCGAATCCGGGCTGAACGAACCTGACGGGCAAGTGCGGGATCCAGTTGCCAAACTAACTGGTACCAGCCGTCAGATAGGCGAGCCTGAATGTTAGAGAAGAGGAGTCGAACGGAACAGAATTGTAGAATAACATTTTATTCAAACTGGAAAATATCCATGCATCAAGAAGTCAATTTGGCAAACAAGCTCGTTTTTGGTGCATCATTTACTGGGCAAAATACAGCACTGTTTTATAAGTCGGTTAAACAACCTCCCTCCCCCTGTACGTTCAAAAGCAGTCTGTCAGAGTTCTGAATACACCATTACCAGCCACGAACAAAAGAGTGAAACGAAGCCCATTATCAAATTGATTGATCGATTGCTGAAATTATACCACTATTTAGTTAAGAAGCTAGTCATCCAACTTGTGCCACAGAACTCGGAAACAGTCGACGTAAAACGTGTGGAATGTACCGATTGGTTACAGCGATCTAATAACGCGACCCTGAGGCTGTATATTGACGGGATCAACTACAACATATAGTGCTGTCGCAGCTCTGGATGTAACGCCGTTTGAAGCCTCTTGTACAGTAAAGGATCAAACTTGAACAAAATAGCATGTCGCCGGTATCTTGAAGTGTGAATGTCATCCGAAATGAATTGCCATAATTTTAGTGGGTTTCTATCAAGCTGCTCCGCATCAAGTGTTACTGACTATTCGGGTGTTTCAGTAGTCTTTATTTTTGACCATGCGCATTTACATGCCAACCACCTAATTCGATCTACCCCACCATATGGTCAGTAAATTCAAAAAGGAAGGCGTTTGCAATACTTCAATTCGCTTATTATTATTACGGATATTACAAAACTGGTTCATGACTAAAATTTGTGCGTCGAGTACTACGGGTTGTGGCTAAAGCATTGCGGGTGTTAGCTAAAGCTTGATGAGGAAAGGCGTGGACACATTACCCAGAAAGGGAAGTGCATTGAGTTCCGTCCGTGAATTGGCTCCGAATCAATGAAGAAATTCAGTACAAAAATGACAGAATAGGTAAAGGCAGTTTAAAAATTTTTTATAATACACTTTAATGAGATGAACAGCAGACGCGCTGGAGCCCATAGTCATAAGGTCCTGCTGTTCGGTACCGGAAAACGATAAAATAATCCCTGGGACCTGGAATAGCGAACCATAAAAGCTCCACGAGGTTAGGTGTGCTATTGAATCGGACGACAGCAAAGCTGTTAGGTAATAAAAAAACAAGTTGGGTTGACCGGGAAAAAGGTTTTCCAAAAAACTGCATGCTTAGACAGTGAATTGAGATCACTCCGGCATAGAAGTGTGGTCAGGAATAAACCGTGCAGTAGTTCCATATAGAATTGCTGTAGCTAGATTTGATCGATCGAAAAATTAACTGCATATTGGGAGTTTGTCGCCCATTCGCTAAGTACAATGCATTAAATATTTTCTTGTGCAAATTGAAAGCCTAACTTAGATCGCGCGTGTAGATCGCAGTAATTTCACTTAATCCACGGGCGACATCCCAATCTAACCTAATGAAAACTCAAGTGATTCATTGTTGCAATTTTTGAGGTTCATGTACGTGTGGCATCATTTCGCAGATGAAGATTTACCGACTACGGAGTCTACAGCTTTTCATTAACAAGTAAAGCAGAGAAAATGTTAGACTCCATAAAATCAGTACGAATTGAAATAACATGGCATTAAGGAGATTCAACAACACAATCAATAACTATATAACGCAGCTTACCTTGATCAGGCTAGGGTTACTAGTATCCAGTTCGGAAACACAAAGCACCAGGCGTCGAGCTGCTGTGTCATCCAGTTCGACTATACGACGTAAAGCGGGACTGAAAATGCAAACATTGGCCAAGAATTTTGTCAGTATATTGATCTCAATGTGAGACATTAAATGTCAATTATCAAAAATTAATCAAAAAGTCTGCAAGTTTGCAGTTTTTATAAGCATTAACTATTCACTTTCGTGCGCCGGTTTTGGTTGCTGTCTTTTAGTCGCCCATTCGGATAAAAGAGCATAATGAAGATCGGAATATTGAGAGCAAATTCAAGGGGAAGAGAGTGTTCATGTGGACCGCGGTTGCAAGAATAGAGAATAGATGCATGAGCGCCACTGTTTGTGACACCCAGCTATATCGCTCAGTGTCTCTAACCATCGGTAACCATGACCTCGGGGTTCCCAACGGGATCTATGTGACCCAGTTTCATGGTTAGGGTTTTCATACTCTCATGCCAGGTCTTAGTTTGACCGCTCTTGATCTTTTTCCAATCGCTACCTGCTTCGGAAAACATCGTTCGCCGTGAAACCCTATTTGGTGACATGCGTAACACATATTCCAAACAGCGTAATCTATGGAGGTCGACCACTTGCTCCAGTGGACGACCGAGACTGCCAAAAACTCTACACCTAACCTCAGTATTGCTAGTCCGGTTATCCCACCAGACTCGTGCAATGCGACGTAGACAGTGCTGTTCAAACACCGACAATTTATTTTTATTCTATTCCCGTAATGGCCAACTCTTTGCACGGATCCGCAAACGAATGAGGTAGGGGTGAATTCGACGAAACGTCATCGATAAAAACGGTAGCGGTTCGCAGTGTGTACCCCACAGTAGACCGAAAATAAATGGATAGCCAGTTTTTAATGAACCTTTAGAACGTTAAAGAATGGACATCCGAAGATCCTTCAATCAACTGATCGAAAACTTGCACTCGATTGTGACAGACAGGGCGAGAGCATTCGGGGAAAATGTGAACACATCATAACAGAGCAAGTACGTAGCCACTAACGCATTTCAGTCGTGTCTGTCGGAATTGGGTCGCTGATTCGCCTGGTTCTATAGAGCAGGTGTGTGTGTGTGGGGGGGGGGAGTATGCGGGGTCACCTCAACAGCTCCTGTTCTGACTGCATTGCACTGTGAACATCACAAACAGTACCAAAGCATGGTAGCAAGGCTTAGTATCGAATGATTTCGGTAGGTAGGTGGTTTCCTTTGAGCGGTTAAGGAGCGAGGAAAATACAGGTTGCAGTCTAGCTATAACTCGCGGTTTGCGAAGCTGCCACGAGATGATGGCACTCGTTCTCATCAGAAAAGTAAATACAATAACCCAACCGTTAATAACTATATTGTGTTCCAAATGGGTCTGAGCGTTAACTGTCAAACAAATCACAGTACAACAATTTTTAAAACAAAGTAAAAGATCTGGGATTCGTAAGAGTGGGGAATACTGACAGGTTACCTGGGAAAAAGTATGTAAACTTTCTTGCGGAATTCACAACTGGGGTCTGTGGCTAGCCGAAGCTCCACAGTTCAGGCAGCGGGGTGGTGTATCTAAACCGCAACTCGTTAGATCATACATACATCTTTCGACTGAATTAATAAGTCTGAGGGGCTCAATACAACTGGATGCCGATGACCATTTCCAAAACCAGTAAGATGTGAGTGATTCATATGGTTCTTCGTGGTTCATTTGGAATCCGGATTGCTTTGTTAATTCCGCTGGATAAACTGCCAGTTGTTTACAGACTCGCTTATGACTGTGGTTGTTAGATTTTAGTACTCTTCGGTCAGGTATCGATTTAATGGATGCTAGGTTGAAAAACAGTGGGTGCGAATTATCACGACAGCTTCGAGTTACACACTTTATCCGTGGTGTCCAGCTGTGAATGAATTGTACCAAAACTATTCTTTGTGCAATTCAACATAGCGATTACCAGTTGATTACAACCCATCCCATTCGCTGCAAAATCTCAATGCACCATGCCCGCGTACCTTTGGATTGGCGCGAAATTCAACTATGGTAATATTCTCTCCCTTCACCTTCAAGAAATACTTTTTGGAAGGGACATTTCGATAATGTCTGGCAGCCCAACAACACCCACATGTTGCCTTTCCAATCGAGAACACGAGCACAAGTGGGCCAGTTTAAAATGTGAATTCCTCGAGAAAGGAACGATGTATTTTTAATGAACGACAAGTGTACGACGATTATTCCACGGTCATCAAAATAAACATTGGTACTAATTCTAATTCCATTTTGACTGTTGTTAGTCACCCACGGGTATATGTAAAAATGATTCACCGTTCGTCGATTGCGCACCTAAAAGTGCTTTGTTCTGAAGATAGTTGGAGAGAAAAAATCACATTCAATGAAAAATTTCCCTTGTGTTCTTCCAAACCATTCACTAGTTCTCAAACGTTCGTAAAAAACCTGTACACATGCACATTTAAACAGGGTGGAAAAAGTGAAAGTTGGTCAAGCTAAGATCTGATATGAGGAGTTATGAAAACACGGACCAGGTGACTCGGTCGTATAGGTTGCGTTAGACTCCATGGATAAGGACCTTGAGTTCCTCGTGACCGGTGATTAGGGACACTGAGTGAAATGGCTGATTGTCGTAAATAGTGACGCTCATTCATCTTCTCCATTTATTCTCCTAGACTCCACTTTCTACTTTCTAATCATTCTTTTGCCCGTTCACCAAAATGGACAGCCAAAGGACAGCAAGCAAAACCGCCGCAGGTTGTACAAACTAGAACTGAAAAAGTTCAACCGAAAGCAAAAGCAGACTGAAGATCTGTAATATTATTATTATTATTATTATTTCGTGTTATCAGCGTAATCGGAGAAATAAATGAGTCGAAATATCGATAGATCATTTTCTCTCTCCTTGTTCCTTAGGTGGTTACTCTGACCCTGTATTGAAAGGTCAACATCAATGCTAAATGAGTTCAAGATTCGCCTCAGGCAATACGATTATAGTTGCTACCATATATATTGGCGTGGTAAAAAAGCTGGATAATCATCGACCTAGTAAACAGAAATCAGTAGAGAATTTTGGGATCACGGCAACAAATAATTTTTAGTATTTCACAGGTAATTGGATTTAGTTTTGCTATCCTTTCTGCTATTTTGCAATTTCCTGCTTTGTAGTTGAGAGCAAATGTGAAGCTCTTTTTAAAAAATGTACCTTTCAATGCTGAAAAACCGTGTATTGGCAACAACAGAAGTGTTTCAATGAGAAGCAACCAGGGGCTCAAGGGAACAATGCGCATCAAACCCTAACAGGGCCTAGACCGAAACAGCCTATCTAACGACTCGCGTCCCTATGTAGGTCCAATCATGGACAATGAATTATCGATCCACCTTATCGCATCTCGAGTTATTTACGCGACTAATGGACCGAGGTATTATCTCATTCCAGTCCAAGTCGGCCAATCTACGAGAGGAAAAAGATGCTGACCCTGCCAAAATTCACTCGTTGTGGCTATATTTGACCAAAAATAGGGCTTATCCAATGTACTCGTGGCGGCCTAAGCGACATGTCCCAGTCCAATCAACCCCGGCCTATTAGCTCAGTTGCAAAGGTCTATCTAGCCCGTGCCTTAGTCAACCAGTTCAGTCCGTTTGACGGTTTAGATACCCTATAAGTCGGACAACCTGTTTCTGGTTGTGGTGGTGGCTAATACTACTCAAGAAGGAGCAACCACATAGCATCACATGGTCCTAAAGGTCATTTTGTTGATTAGTCCATAGGTGCGTTTACGTGTTGGTGCTTAGGTGCACTACACTCGACTCTCAGTGAATCAGCACTGTAACAGTCATCCAAGTCTTGAATGACTGTCAGCTAAGTTAACAAAGGTAACCTCAGATGGTCAATGTGGCTGAACGGCAAAGAAGGCAAGTTCGAGTGCTCGTCAGTTTGGTAGAATGGACAGGTATTTCGAAAACCAAGTTGTACCATTCCGGCGACTTTATTGGACCTGATTTGACATAAAACCTCTCAGCTTAACCAACCCACGAGGGACTCGATGGACAGTGAACGTTAATTGAGGAAGCTATCCAAAGAACAATCCACACAGCGGTGGCTTCTGGCGCGCGATCAAAACACAAGCGATGAATATTACCTATCTCTGTGACCCTGCCGGACGCTCGCAAAATCATTCTTCCTGCCACTGACACTGTGCTCAAATCCCTGAAACGCTAGATAATTAATAGCCTGAGGAATGATCGCCATAAGTGATGGGTAAGAAAGTGCAGGGAGATAGACAAAGCTGCAGGCAATGGTAACGGTCGTATTCTTTTCCTTTTAATAAGAAGTGTGGGGTCAGGAAGAATAGGTGATATAAAGGAGCCTGATAGCACACTGATTCACAGACAGCAATGCCACCTCGAAAAATGGGCTGAAAATTTCGAGGATCAGATCAACTAATCCCCACGAACATTAAGTCTATCAATCCATAACTCATCTCGATAACTACTACCAGCTGATAACAGCCATCACACGAAGACGTTTCCGAGCTTACGGCACTCTTACGCCTAAATTCACCAAGGACAGTGGTTTTTAACAGGGTTTCCTTCTTTTGTTTCTTTTCTATCCTCGGGCGAGGATAGCGGCGGTTATTTATTCCCAGGTGGTGGACTGTCTGATCTGGCGAAGGCAGATAACATTGTACTGCTAAGTGAAGAGTCAAGTAAGTTGCCAGTTTTTCTGGATGGCTTGAGTGATGATGCAACCATGTTTGGTATATGTCTTGCACCTGCAAAAGAAAAATATTGCTACAAGAGTGGGTTACTTCAGACTCCAATCTCTCTCTAACTGGAGAGTTAGCAGAGGAAGAAGAAACATTTTACCAGTTGGGTAGCTATATCTCACCAGCAGGACACATCGCTGACGAAGTGTCAGCTCGCATACAGAAGGCTCGATTGGCATTTGCCAACCTAAGACTTCCGTGGCGCCCTCAAGACATCCGACTGTTCACGAAGGGCATGATGTGTGTTGCAGCAGTTCGTCCAGTTCTGCTATACGGTGCAGAAACTTGGTCATTACGAAAACGAGAACATTGTTTTCTACGTCGTATTGTACGAGTCTGATGAGGTAACCAGACCAGCAATACTGATGTTAGGCGTAGAGTTTTAGGTAATCGCAGTTTTCCACTCGAGCAGGTGGTCGAACTCCATAGATTACGTTGGTGGGGGCCTATGTTACGCATGTCACCAAATAGGTTGCCACGACGCGCAGGAATTGAATGAGAAGGACCAAGATTGCCTAATTGAGACGAGGTATGCGGGTATGAAAAGCCTAAGCAAGAGAATCGGTCATTTGCCTGCGGTAGGCTCCATGGATGAAGACTCCGAAATTATCGTAACCGGCGATTGAAGACACTGATTGAAAGGACTGAGTCACAAATAGTGGTGCTCTGCATCTTCTGAATTTCTTTGCAACGTTTGTTTACTGCAATTTTATCATTTTCCCGAAGACTAGATTTTCAGCTTCGCAATTTTTCTTCTACTCATTTATCTAAATGGGTAGTCAAAAGATGGCAACCAAAACCGGCGCATGGCAAATGGCTGTACATACCGAGCTGAAAATGTGGTATATGAAATGAATGGAAATGAAAGGATTGCTCGTATTATAAAGTTATATATATGTACATTATGAAAACACAGAAATACTCTTACCGTTCTACTGCATCCAGTTCACGATCATATCGGTAGCGCAGACGCAACAGTACGTGATGTGGACTGAAGTAATTTTCCGGAAGCGGATTTTTCGCTTGCGTAGAGAAACGCAAAGCCGTGCATCCTAATTTCCATACCACATGATCATAGTGGTGCTCGAGCCAACGTTGAGAAACGAGTTGAAGACTAACTCCTGGTGAAGCCATAAACGCACTGAAGTGGATTACGGACAAAATGTGACAAAATTTAACCCGCATACTACCGCACCCTCATGCACATGTATAGATAAGCTAAGCATAAAGCTCAAGATCAGAACATAATTTCGTTGCCACGTCTTGTTTCTCATACAATATGAGTAAATGCGTCGTTTTCATAAAGATCTTTGGTTTCAATAATCGGTTGCAAGTGGCTAAAACAGCTTGAGGGAACCCACGTCTTAGGTTTAGTTGTGGGTATGGAATTGATAGATTACTACGAAGGGGGGGGGATAATCTTCGATCGACTTCA
>UZAN01039818.1:97290-110948 GCA_900618425.1 Echinostoma caproni | reverse complement strand
CATCCCCTATAGGGAGAATTAAAGCCGCTTCTTGACTTGACTTGACTTGATTTCAGCGGCTCATATAGGAATTTGTAGCCTTCCATTTTGTTTGATTTCGCAAGAAAAAAATTCAAATTCCAACTTTCACACCATGCCAAGTACACACAAAAGGGATACCAAAGTTCCCCTCTGCCTATAGTTGACATTTACTGTAAAATGAATTTTCAATTATGCGTACAATAAACGAGAAAAAAACACAAGTTATTGGTCAAAACAGGTTTTCAAAGATTTGATTCACAGGCTATTAAGATCAAATTTGTAGTAGAGCAAGTTTAGGAAAATCAGAGAAAGTGTTGTCTCTTCTAATTAACGTAAATAGCTAAAGACTAAATTTAGACTTCAGAAATCTACGCAGATTGAAAAATTGGACAGATTTTGAAAAGAAACAAAGTAGCGAGCAAGCTCGTTCGTGCTGATTTGTATACAGCTTGATATAAATTGTGACAAATTGGCCTGTAGAAGAACCACCGCAACCGAGTTTGTTCGCAACTGTTTTCTTACAATGTGAAATGCGGGTATATGTTTGGAAGATTATACTAATATCAGAAGCCGAGAAAAACATCGTTCTTGATGATTTAATTATGACAGAAATGGATGGGTTTCAATGTTCATTGTTGTACACTTCTAAGACGTTGTCTATTGGGTGGCATTCGATTAGTCCTCTGAGTGATTTTCCATCGCAGCATGTCTTGGTAGCATGTATGCTTCGAGTCACACCAAGTGCGTCTCCCAAAATTGAATCGCTATGGGCAAACGAAAACAAGCCAAGCACATTAGTTTCCCTGGCCGAATAGTCTATCGTTGGGCTTCACGCTGTGAGGTAAACCAATTATCCGGATTGCAAAGCTGAATGTATTTGTTATAACATGATATTAGGCATTTGATGTCCGGGTAACGGTGTTTTTTCTTCGGATCTGTTGATTTTGCGGAAAACCGTTTTGTCACTTAAACAGAACCATTTTCGGGGATGACATTCGTGTTCATACTGTATTTGTAAACAATGATGGCCGTGGAAAGGACTTGGCTGGTCCTTCTGATGATGATCGGCAATCCGAACGATGTGGTATAGAAAATTTCATTTTCGGCAGAAGTATTCAAGCCTCTTTTGTATAACAAAAATCAACCAAGGCAGTGTCCTGACGGTTTATCCTCACCCCTCCGAGTGTACAGCATTCTTGTGCTAGCGAGCGCCGTTATCTCCTTTTTAAGGCATCTTTCTGTATATAGTTTATGCCTGATTGCTCGAAACCCCTCACAGTCACTCTTATTCTTAAACCGTGTAAATATTGTACTACAATCAAACAGTATCGTCTGATTTCCCTTACGTCATATGGCCTTCAATTGGTAGAATATTCAATTATCTAAGGGTTGACTGCTGTTTTCAGTGCCCCTGAAGATCAGATCCAGTTTGCTTACAAAACAAATAGATCCAGGTTGAAAACTTTCGCCTCCGTAGTCTATTGTGTAAGTAAAATCTAGATACATCTGTAATATATGCTGTCTTGGATTTTGCATCCAAATTTGACCATGCTGCAAGTTCCCTCCTCTTTCGCTAAATGGACTCATTTTATCCACTGATCTGGCTAGTTAACCACTTCATAAACAAAACTCAGGTTAACGGATTGGATACGGAAAGGTGCCAATCAATGTTGACTAGTCCGACAGCGCTCCATGAAGCAGTTTCTTTTCTTTCTTTCCCCCTATCTAAGCGACCTGTCAAAGCATTCACCAGCCCAGATATGTCCCATCGCTGAAGACGTATCTCTTTGCCAGGGCATTTCTGCTACTGAAGAATTTCTTCGACAATCTGTCCTATAGTTGTGATGTTTCTGTTTGATTTAGATACATCTCTAATTCATCAAAGTTCTTCGAATCTTAACTTCTTGTCTATTAGGCAGCTTATTTCTATGATTCATCTGTCATAATCACGGAAACTCTGATTGGAAAGGATAGTGTTACATATTTTGGGTGATCGTAGACACTTATATCAGTGAATCAACTAGGTCAGGCAATAATTTCTCTTGTTTTTATCCAAGTGATTCCTATATTCTTCTTTGTCATTAGCCTTTAGCTTTTCTGCTTCATCTCCAAAGGATTTCAAAATTACTGGCCGATTATTAGTCGTGTGGTTGATAGACTCTCTACAAAAGCGTGATATCGGCGAATTAGAAGTGTGCATAGAATATCGTTCAACTGTACCCATCTTCTACTTTGTAATCTATCCACACTTCACTACGATAAGTAAACGCGTTCTGAATATCTTTCTTTACCCACTCGCAATAACGTCCACAGGAACTCTACTATTCCTGAGCACGTTCGCATCCTCACCAGTCGGCAGCTAGTTTTGATGAATTTCTCAGCAGAGTTTAAATGTAAATTTTATCATTCATGTGAGAAATGCAACTTATTGGCTGAAATGTGGAAACTTTTCCACTATAAACTCAAAAGAAGCACAATGTAAATACAAATCCACCATAGTTGTCGGAATTCATTTTTTATCTCTCTGCTCATGTTGTTCGACGATGGATTATACCCCGAATGAGATAACCCATCAGGGTGGAGGTTAACTCGGCTTTTTCTTTTATGATATCCATGCAGGGTTTTTTCCACTCTCCTAGGGCGAAAGTGCGTCACAGAAAGAAAAAAAATTACAAATCAATAAATGTGATTTGTGGCAATTGGACCGAAAACTCCTTCTGACTACACACACCTGGTGAAAGCTACTGGGAGAAATGAGGTCTGATATGGAATAAAATCTTAAAATTAAATGTGAATACTCCTAGTTTCAGCTTGTGTATCAAAGACACTAGAATCTTTGTATTGAGAATCAGAACCAGAAAAAGGTTTGCATAAATTATTAAAGGAGAAAAATATTGGCTTTCTGTTGGAATATTTGGAATCAGTAACATTTGAAGTTGATCCGTTGACTCATGGTGAAGAATTGTTTACGTTCTTAGCACAGGCTTCCCAGGTCAGCTTTCTCCATCACCACATCCGGGGGCGTGATACCAAGTGTTTTACTTTAAACCGCTTCAATTGGTCACATTTCACCCACCACAATCGGCAAAACCGCGCACACACACACCCACACATGCCGACGACCATCGGCATTTGTTTGTTTTAGTTAGACTGAACGGTGAACCGTTGTAAGCAATCAAGTTTGTAGAATAACGCATCTGTCTTCGTTCTCTCCACGAAAGGATATTGCACGACAGTGGGTTGAATACTAAAAGATATGATGCTGCTGGCGTGGGCTGTAGTTGATCCACATGTTCTAGTCTTTCAAAAGCGCTCATCAATAAACAAACACATATGTGGATCTACCAGCCCCCGGGGAATGTTTTCCAGCTTGTGCTGATGCAAAAGTCATCACCTGTATAGACTGTGTTTGAAAAAGTGATGACTCGTTGCTCACTGCACTTTATTCATCAGATCGTTACTCATCGTACCCAGTTTGCTGATTTTGGCATAAAATCTTGCCCATATTTTTGTCCCGTTTATTGGGAGGGTAAGACAGACGAACAGCTGATAACTTTCGAACATTGTGGATGTATTTTGAGTATCAAGCTTGGAATAACCCATTCGATTATTCAGAGGCACCAGGCACTCTCAAACATTCCCATCGCATTGTGGGTGTATGCTTTGAAGATTTGCTAGACATTAGTCCCACGCGTCTCCCCGACACTCAAATCACCTGGGCAAATCATTGGATTTCCAAATTACAAACTGATAAAATCACCGCCCTCTTCTGCTGCTGTATGTGCATCGTGGTAAACTCATGTGGTCTTAATGCTCGGTCATTCTGGTTAGTGGCAGATTGGTTTATTAGTCATGTTTTTGTCCTCACCAGACTCGTTTCCGGACAGTAGATTCACTAGGCTGAGGTTGAAAATATTGGACCAAAGGGGGACGATAGCTGTGGCATGGTTACCAGTTTTATTGGTTTCAGTCAACACCCCTGATCAGAAAAAGCCCTTCTTTTGTCTGGATTTCAATACATTGAAGATTGAATGCTGAGCGTGAGCAAGTATTAAATACGTCGAGGGATATACATTACTGAAAGATCTAATGATGAGAAATTCCAAAGGTGAGTTCATCGCGTATATAGCAAATGAAGCGTGAACTGAAAAGCTAAGAAGCACGTATAGCTGTTTCAACCTAGTTGGGTCTCATCAGCAGTGCGAATTCATCGACCCAAATGGAATAAAATCCTCCATTACTCACTAGTCAGGTTGTGATTGTTTCTAACAGATTCATAACCCGGAGGCTAATTCTGAGATGAGCAATAAGCTGACAAAGATGCGTTGTGCTATATTGTGCAAATGAAAAACGAAAAACGGTCTGATTAGCTGCCCGTTGGCCGATTCGGTAGCATACTAACGTTCTGCCTATGAAGTCCCGGGTTCGATCCCCAGTTTGGTCGATGCATTTGCACTGCTCATGAAACCCAACCAGGTTGAAACAGCTCTCCAGTGCTTCCTGGCTCTCCAGTTCACGCTTCATTTGCTATATACACAACGAATTCACCTGTGAAACTGAATCAAATCCTCCATTACTCACTTGAAGATAAATTCATTTAGTGCAAATCACTATAGGAAAAACGGTTTTTTCATTAGCACATATAAGTGTGATGCGTAGTACGAATGATAAACCCATGAACGGAGGCTGGTGTAATATTCCTCATAGAAAGCGGGTACATCACACTTGATCGCCTAAGGTACCACAGGTGTTTGGTTCTTTTATATGAAGTTTTATTGAAGTCTCTACATACCGTAGGTGATCAATAGAGCTTCGAAACCTGAGAACGGCCTTATGATTGGTTCAAAACGCATAAAGGCCATCGACGAGTGAATCCGGCAAACTGCCCTGAATCCCTTTCGCAATACAAAGAGCGAATAAAAATGTTTCACTGCAGACGGCCTATAAAGTGCTGTCCAGTAATTGATCAGTTGTAGATATTCTCCTCGTAAGCATTTAGTTAGACTAAGAAAATAATCATTTATAAACAATGCATCCAATAAATGCCACGGGTATGGATTTATTTAGTTTTATATTAATACAAATTACTCATTGGTTCGATCTTTTGCCATGGGGTGACTTTGATGAAATTTGAAATGAGGTTAACTTGGGACAATTTGCACATTTGGAGGTTAGTTAACCCATCATTGGTATTGTTCTTTTTATGCTGATCGATATTACATCCACATGAATCATGATGACAAGCATGCCTGGTTCTTAGGTCAACTTGCTAACAGTTCTCTTGACTGAAAAGGTAACTGTTCCTTTGACTGCAACAGTTCAAATGTATGTCAGACCGTCATATAAATCAGACTGCAGCGAGACAAAATCCACCCGTTGTTCGCTGTCATTACAACCAGCTTCACTACCATTAATCTCAGAAACAGAGATGACAAAACTAGATGACTTAGAAAGAGTCCAGTGTGAGTGATTCTCTCAAATATGTATGTTGGTTCACAATCTTAATGACCGGATAATTCGTTGCACCCTGGATTTTGCTGTCAACTGACATCAACCTTATTCATCTGTAAGAAACTATAAAAATTGATCAATTTTTCTGTTTATTCAACTCTGCAGTTGAACATGCAAAAGGCCCATCACTGAAGAGATTTAGAAAATATAAGGTATCTTTTGAGTAACATTCATTCGGATAGGCAACGAATTACGTATTCCAGTCTTCGGCAGTCAAAGTTACAGCACTCTGTTGATGACTCCAATGAGCAAGCTGTTTGCTGCATCAGAATGAAACGATGGACAAAACAAACATATTTACACGCCCGTCGTTTGTAACAGATAGTTATTGATCTATTTGCCTAACATAATATCGTTGAAAAACGAGGTTCATGTTACCCAAAATCGGATTCGTGTCAGTTCTGCCGGTCCCAAATAGATTCGCATCACATCGTAAAATTATTCGCAAGATAATTAATCAATTAGTCGCAAATTATTCACAAGCTATCTGTCCCAATGTAGCACACTCCACCTATAACCGTGAATATTGCAGTACAATTGAGAAGTAGGTGTTCACAATATAAACACCTGGTTTCTTTTATAAAGTATACATGAATTCACGTATTTTGTTGCCATAAGTAGCAAGTCATACGTTGGGAATCTAATTGGGTATGCTCTACGAGGCTGTGCGGAAATCACTTCAAAAACGAAAAGAAAGCCTATAGCTACAGTACAAAAGTTCCAAATGATAACAAAAGAAATTTTAGACCCTTTGGTTTTAACGTTGTAATTTTCTCATAATTATTTGTGATTTTAGCATGAACTGGCAAAACGTACGAAAGAATATTGATCACTTAAGCAGCCACAATTTAAACTAGTTCCGAAAACATCAACTGACTTCATTCAGCAGTGACGGGCTTTATCTTGGTAACATTATTTTGCACCGGGAATAGTCAAATCACGCAATCATTAGTGCCGATCATTTCTGTTTCCCAACAAATCATCACTTCTTATTTTAGTAGACTACGTAAACCCTATAGTAACAAACTCATGCATCGTACTCAAGAGACCCGATACATTTCCTACCGGTACTTGCATTACCCAACCACATGTGGCCTCCCCCCACACACCAACACAATGGAAATGATATAGAACCGGACAATGAAGAGATTATCCGCCATCTCCGGGGTGTGGCGTTAGGATTCCATCAATGAATCATGAAACTAAAGATGCATCCGCAAGACCATTTTCAGGCGATGCGAGTATCCGATTAAGATGACCGGATGCTCAAAACACCATCCGGATATTAGATTTTGTATCCAATTCGGTTTGATGTAAAGATGGTATGTTGGAGTTGTGAAACTATTCAATCACGAATGGTGGAAAACTACTCCTTCTGGTTATTCTTCCTCAGATACCCTCGGAAAGTATTTCATTGTGAGTACTACATGTTTCCATAAAATAATAAATCGATTCTTTGTTATTTCTTGACAACTCGACGATCCGAAGAGGGTGACGTTTTGTACTCCAGACCCTCAGAGAAAAATGTGAATTTCAGTCAAAAAATTCAATAATATTGAATTTTTCATTTTTAGTTATTATTAAGCTTTTTTTTCCAGCATTACAACAAATGAACCGTCATACTTATCCATTTCCCTAATGACTGCTATTGGTTTATTGATTATTTCTTATATAACGCATACATTTTGTTTGAGGCTTTCTATGATTTTCTAGTCAGTTGTCTGGCTCTCTGGCTTTCTGGCTGGCTGGCCGGCTGGAAAGGAGGTATGGATGGATGGATGGATGGATGGATGGATGGATGGATAGATGGATGGATGAATGGTTGAATGGGTGGATGGATGGATGAATGAACAAATGGATGGATGGTTACGTTTGATTATATTTCGTCGAATAGACGGAGTCTTAGAGATTGTGAAATATCCAATGTGCTTAAGCATGCCTACTATTGAATCAATGTTTGCTACAGTTTCGGCGCGGTGTATTCTGTTCACTTCAATTCATCTAGCCTTAAGAGTTCATGTACTATCTTTATTCAAAATAATCAAAGTTAAAGTGGAGGTTGTATTATGAGAAATACTGACAAGCGGCTGTTTTTCTTGTTCCATAGGGTTTAGCACAGACAACGATAAATATTCTTTTGTCATTTTTTGAAAACAATATGTCGTTATAAAAATCGTTGTCACATTATTGTTACTGGTTACCGATTGAAGAACTAAAGTCTGAATACATTTTCCCTCTTTCTTTATTTACATCAGACGAAATTAAATGGATGAAGGAAACATTATCAGATCTTATATTATGACAGGATTCCCCATACCGACCCAATAATTGATACCATGTTTCACTGTTCCAACGAAGGTAGAATGTATGCTATCATGGATCCCTGCGAGCTAAGTTTATCACAACAGTTAAACGGAACAATGGAATGGAATAATAATTTTGCATTTCCAAGTTTAACCATAATCTGCTTCAAATTTGACGGGAATAACCGACGCGAATAGAATGAATGGAGGGTAAGGAGATCAAGACAAAGATTTCGGGGAGGGATGGATATGATTTCACAGTTGAAGAAGGAAACTATTGTGAAGAATCATGTGCGCACGCGCGAATGCAGTCATAATGACAGGATTGGTGTTGCAAATAGCCGCGGGTCGAACACTCTGGCATGTAATGGTCAATAGAACTGGACAACAATAGGTAGCACAAGACTACAAACAAACAACACACTTACAAGCAGACAGACACGCACAAAAATACACATCACTCAACACACGCGGGACCTCGTGGTGAGTGAGAGTTACATGCATGAGCACGTTCTGTATGAAAGGTATCTCTTGCCGGGTGCAGATGGCGCGAGGAGTATTGATGTGCAATTAATTGGTGCTTATATTGGTGATGAGTCTGTTCCGGTGACAGCCATTCATTCAATCGTTCATTATCTTCTCCATGATCGCACTTTGGAATGATCCAAGGAAATTCTGTACGATCCAGTCAGAGTAGATCACCAATGGGGAACAAAAATAGAGAGATAGAGGGAGGGACGGGTACAGAGATAAAGTAAGGGCGAGTTAAGCCGGGATCAAAGAATCATAGATGAGAATAAAATAGAGACGAAAGACGTGAATCCATAGGAAGCTATTGACCAATGTAATGTGAGTTGCGAGCAGTCCATATAAGTAAGGAGTTAGTAAGATTGACATCCATATGAACAGACGCAGATAAGTGTGCGTAGTATGGAAGAATTGGGTTTACCGGTTTGACAAGTTACCAGAATGAAGATAACGTGATTAGGTAACCAGTCGTTTCCCAATTGAATCTATGATTTGATCGTCTCTGTCTATTTGGTTCCCTGAAACAGGAAAGATAGACGGAAGCGTGTGAGACCATTTGCCAACTTTTACTGCAGTAGCAGCTTATCAGACAGTACAACTGGCTATCGACGAGAAGCCATCCGCGAGGTTGTTTTATCAGTTCTCTGCGTTTGTGACAAGCTATGTGTGCATCTCTAAATAAGTAAAAAAATTTCAGTGCGTCCTCGATCTACTGTTGGATGACTGTAAAATAACGCAATGGAAGCATCTCACCAGCCATCACATTTCAGTGATTCCATGAGGGAACTTTGAGTGAGAAAATGGAAAACTTACCTCACATCATTGGTGATTAGTTTTCCAATCTGGCCCGTCTGCTTCTTCCAAGTCGGGAGCTGAATGGGAAGAAAAAAGGCGAAACCGGTATGAAGCAAATTATCACTTCTGGATTCAACAGCATATTTCAATGGGATATATTGTAACAGTCACCTCATAAAAATCATTCACTTTAAAAGTTCGTTGTTCTGGGGAGTTGAACAACCAACTATGGGAATACATTTCTAGCAGAGAGATTAGAGTTCTCCAGTGTAATTATTCATGAGAGATTACAGCAGTAAATGGACTCAGAATTCAGCTGTTTTTCTCGAAAGGCACAATTAAAACCAATTGAGGATTTTTATTGAATTCAGGTGAATCAAATTGAAACAAACTTAAAAAGAATGTTTTCATTATAATTTCCACCAATATGTTATATAAAGCTTGCATTATCTTTGTGCTATCAGCTAGTGAGAATTACGTTAATTTTACCCTCCATCATGGACCTGTTGCTGTTCTTTTTAAAGTGAGTGTTTAAATACACTACCTCTGATCAGAGGAGGAAATCTCTTCATCCTTGTGTGGGTCACTGATCAATCCTAATATAAGAAGAAATCACGTGGCGACTACGGGAACCACGGTGTGATAATTTGAACTGCAACCGAAAAGTTTGCTTTTTGACACCTAACGCCTCTGAGAGAAACGAATTTTCACAAAAAAATAGTACACAACTTAACCCAGGTCGCAGCTGCATGGAACAGTGTTCCACGTTGCATTAGTTGCTTGAGTATTTCAACACTTATGACCAGCAAACGTTTGCCGTGTCCCTTGACTTAAAGCTTGTGTTTGACATAGTTTATCATGACTGTCTATTCGGCTCACTTCTACACAAAGGTACACCCCGCAATATCTGGCGCTACTAAGTTCAGTCGACTTGCTTAATTCTAGGGGAGTAAGGGTTTTCGGCATACCTAACTTACTGTTAAGAAGTAGTAGTGGTTTTCATGGTCCGAACGTTCCTGTTCATATTTTTCACCGTCGAAATATCGGTGGACTCATTAGGTGACCTTCTGAATACTGGTATTGCACATGATGCTAGAGAGAAACAGTGCAATTCAAAGTACAGGAACTGAATGTTTAAAGAATACGCACATTGCACATGACAGTCTAACAAGTTAGGTTACACCGTTCTGTTTGGGCTTTCTACCTTCAAACAACAAATTGATAATGGGAGACTGGAGAGGAACGATATCTGCATTTGACTAGGGAGTAGGAACCTGGCCATAACCGAATACATTTCCTACCTAGGTAATGGCATTTTTAATCAGGTTATCTTAATTTACTAGGTACTCACAAGGCAATCTGAGGCTAGAGCGATGTATGTAGGACCGGAACACAGACGGGACGTTCCATTGAACTTGAAAGATTGAGCATAACGTCCTATTTTTCGATCTGTTCTGCTTTACAGCCGAACATCACAGATTAGAAAAGTTTGACCAATAACATTTCTGGAAACTGACTGAAAGTTAGTTTGCATCAATGAAGGAACAGTCATTTTTGTCTGCGATGCTACTTGAAGTAACTTGACAACCTGTGCACTTGTGTTTCTTAGTTCAACCTTTTATCGCAACCTCACTCACTTAGAATTGTTAAACAGACCGAACGTTCAGCAACTGAGTGCCTGATTAGACGTCACCGGATACTGATAGTTCTTTTCCGCTACATTGTTTCTGTGAAGATTTGTTCAATGCTACCCATGGACAAATGGTTCATTCTAGCGCTACTTGCATATCTATTCATGTTCACCTCAGTTATTAAATGCAGTAGTATTCTAACTGGTCACAATTCGGTTTACTTGTCATAGAAAAAAAGCTTATTCGTCATAAACTGTTCCCTTATATGTGAACAATACCCTGTATCAACTGAAGTGAAAACCGTCCCATGGATAATTGCCCTAGACTAATACAACTCAACGACCCCCTACACTATTGGGTGTGAGTCCAGGTTGCCGATAGAAGAATGGTCCCTTAAATCGCACAGCGTGAATCGGTGGACAATGCTTCATTAAATAACAATTCGTGGTCGATCGGTAGAGTGGATTTTAAGCTACCAAGGGAGCCGTCTCTAACAACTCCTTTATTTGCGCAATGTGCACGAATAAAGCGTGACCAGTATACTCCTTCTTTGTATTCCTAAAGTAAATCCACAATTGAGCAACAGATTGTTGTAGCTCACGAGAATTTACAGAGGACTAACTGCACAAATTCTTTCGTCATGCATGCAGCATGAATCTGACTGGATATACTAGTTGATCGCTTATGAGAAAAAGCAACAACCAGGGGGAAAACTTCCTAGTGGTGTATTTGATTTCGTGGGAGAAATAAGGACATTCAGGCGATCCAAGAGACCAACCTAATGTCAGTTATATAGATTGGAAATATTCAGGATTTATATGAGATGCACTGAGAGCATTGAACTGATTGCAAGCTGGAAACGAGTTATTACAACGTTTGGGAAGTGTTCGCCATTTTTTTCAATATCATGAACACCAAAATGATCTGTGGTGATCATAAAGGAAAACACAGAAACCTGATCTGCATGCTACGGAATATTCATTTCGGAATTCAAACACTTGAGAATAAGCCCTTAATTGTGATTCTTTGGATCGAAAAATACAGAAACTATGGAGGCAACCAGTACAAGATTGCTGGAAAGATGATTGGTGGATGGTCTTCATTTGATAATGCTGTATAGTTCACAAGCAGTCAGTCAGCTGTGTTGTGCTCCATCGTGCGGAGACAAACGAGAAAAAAATGATCAACCGTTTAGCATTTCAGTTCCCTTAACGAACTCCTGGATTCGGCATCCAGTAGTATCGATGGATTTTGATTGCCGAATATTGCTACTGACATCGGAACTTGTGCGCATTGTTTTTCAACTCTTTGATCTCAAGTAGCTTCACTTGGGGTTGCATTTTAACCAGTGAATATTTTCAACTTAGAAAACGAATGGGAAGCAAAACTGTTTTCTTGTTGAACGAAATCGATGCTTTAATATAAATCTTTCCGTGCAATAGTCTTCTCCAAACTGTTTTTCTGACATCGAAGTAATGTTCATCCTATTCATGTTGTAATATGGGGATCATTCATTTAACAGGGGCCGTTGTGGTCAAAACAAATCATAGTTCCTGACATTCCGGTTACTCCCCCCCCCCCCTACTATTTATTCTCCACCATGCACATAACTTGAAATTATTTGTGTTCCTTTGTCAATGACTTTTGGGGATTATTTCACGTGCCGTGCATCAAGACGTGGTCCTTAACGACCTTATCTATCACGGTTAATCTTCTCTGTTACCGTAACAATCATCAAAATTTAAATCAGCGGAGCCATTTCACCACTTTTATTCTACAATGAATTCCTCACCGCGCTTCTGACTTTACCTGCCTTTTGCTTGCCTTTTCTCGCCTGTTTGTGGCCATCATAAACTGGAGCTGTATGTAGTAAAACCCCGGTAGTGAACAAACTCCATTTTGATCATTTGACCCAGTTCGTGTAATCCAGAATGACTTACGGAGCTAAGAAACACCGTGGAATCGAGGATAGAACAAAGTCATGCTGTGAAGCATATACTATGACGTCATTACACTTATAAAAATAACTGAGCAGAGAGAGAGACGAAACAGAACAACGCTCTCTCAATGCTCAACAGTCCAATGCAGTAAAGTTTAACAAATACAACAACATTCAAGCAAATTTGATCCACTGGTCAGACTATTCTAAATCTCCATAATATCTTACCAATTACATATTCATTAAATGTTTCAGAAACACCATGAAGGAGCTTTGTGATTTGATGGAAAGCTTTCAAGGCTTCGGTGTAAAAGATCTATGCGTCATATGAATGGGATCAAAAAGAAAACCTGTTCTTTAGCACGGTGGTATTAACTACATCCCTCCAGTTAAAATAATTGTATCGTCTCTGATCAGTATAAATTTTCGGATATCATATTAATTCTACATACACAGATTCCTGTTTACACACGCACAGTGTGAAACGTGCCCAGGAGTCGTAGTTAAATGAGAATACGGAAAACTTCGAGGTTCGCAAGGATGGTACTGCCAGTGATACTGTCAAGACAGAACAGCGATAAAAAAAAATTTCGGTGAAGATGTGGAAATCTGGCCAAGAGTACTATAAGACTAATATTTTNTTTGAGATACTGACCAGATGACCTGGACTGTTTAGCTATTTAGTGTTTTCGAAGATTTTAGCGGGTCATTAGTAAAACATCAATCAAAAGCAGGTTCCACTTCAACCCCCTTTGGACTCACAACGAAATCACCTCATTTATAGCTTGTTTATAACACTTGCATATGCCCTCCCGAATGAATATTTATGTGACTGTGGATGACTTCACTCCTGCAAATACTTGTTTACGACTATTTGAGGGAGGGGAAAATTGAACATAGGAATTCATCCTTGAAAATTGTTTACCAGTA
>UZAN01039818.1:77644-90854 GCA_900618425.1 Echinostoma caproni | reverse complement strand
CTTGATTTGCGCGCAACCCTGCTATTTAGCCAACTATCTAAGTATTCGGCAAGTGTCACATGACTTACCGAATCTCTCCGGCCATCAAAGGATTGAACGCATAGAGCCAGTCATGGACATCAGTGCCATCCTCGGAACACGTCTGAATGAGCAGAGTGTGGTGCTGTGCAATCAGAGTGAACATATTGAATCGACATGAGACGAGCGAAGTAGGCGAGCCAACTGGTTCTCCGTTCTTTGAGGTCACAGCCACTTTAGATGCGTTTCGAGAATGACTGATTTGGTTCAACAGTTCCGCTTCGGATGCGTACGCGAGATTGATACTGATAATGGGAAAACATGGAAATTACGTTTTCCTTTGGAAGTGCAATTGAATCATTTTAACAGACCACAAACAACCCCCCCTTTTTCGGGGAAATGTGTGCAGTCGAAAACACCGTCTGGATAATGCATGGATTTTTTGCGTACAACCAGCTATTGTGGATCAATTTTAATATGAGCACTTTTAATTGAAATAAGTGTGCCTTTTTTCCAAGTTGATAATAGTCGGTTTTATGCACCGGAGGAATTTTTTATTTGCAATTTACTCGTAACAAAGAAATAATTTCCGGTTCATATGTTAGGAGCAGCACCGCCGGAATATCCGGCAGTAATTATGAGATTCAAGATCTCACTGCTTTGAGTAGTGGGACGATAACCCAGAAGTCTGAATTCTTTCCGTCCATGTTCACCCTGAAAACTTACTGGGCTTCGTAAATTTGTTTATTGTTAATGTGGAAAATATGCAAAAGCCAGGCTCTTCAGGCGATTTCGACGTGTCTATTCCACTATAGACGAGTGATACCTTAATCGGTAATGTGTGAGAAGTTTTTCTGACAAATAACAAAGCTGTTCATAAATGAGCTGTTGTTGTCGTGATGAGATCCTCATTAATCAGATGTCTCTCAATGGTTAATCCTTTTGTTTACTTAAAGGAGGCGAAACATTTCTCTGGAAATACATACTGCTTTCTGACTGGTTTCGGGTCATAATTTCGTCTGCGACGCGTTTTTCCAGAAAAAAAATTAAATTTCGGCTGCATCTGTATTCCATATTTTATTTAGAATATCGCTTGATGATCACGGTGGAAAGTAATAGATGCTAAATGTACTCATAATCACTGAGCTTTCCCAGTTACGTATAACATCAAAGCCCATAAGAGGGACTTTCAATTACAAATGGACTAACTACTTCCAGTTGACATGGGAAACCGAACTCGATCACGCAGTTTTTCAATGAGTTCGGCAACTACGGTTTAATCAAGTAGTCTGTTTTTCGAATTATCATTCCCTAACAAAGTTTATAATCTTTATGCAGCATTGCAAAAGCGGATCTTTTTAAGTTATGATTCATTTCCGTGAAATAGTCCGCATCCGTTGGATATGTAACGAAACCGTTTAAGATGTAGATTGTTCAATGTGACTTTACTGGTTGTTCCCTTCATAATTCTAATTTATTTATTCAAAAGGGAAATGGTCAATAAAAGTGGCTAATGTAACATTGTCACATAGCTGATACAAATCAATCCCCCTGAGATGAATACCACTCATTTGTCGTGTATTGGGGTTGACAATTGCGGTTTGATAAACCGCAACCTGTGGCACGCGTGAGCTGATTGTGTATACAATAACTCCTTTAGATTATCAACTCAGAAAATTGTTAATTTCCAACGATATCCTGATTTGCTTGGAGGATAAGAGCTTACTTAAGTAATTTTGCAGATTTCATGCTAGCGACATGCTAGCACAGCTCAATTACCCGAAATTCTGCGGCAAATTGGTGGGTTTGTTCTTTATTATATGACCAGCTTGCAAAATATCTTGGAAAGCGAATAAGCGATCACTACAGTTGGTGCTCCTTGTCCAGTGTGGGCTCACCCGGATTCAAATTCAGACGTTGTAGAGTAATAAATGGATCTGGTAAGCGATTCCAAAATGACCACGTGTGCATATGCGGGAATTTGCATCCACCTGCAGATCGACGTTTGATGACTTTGATATGTGCGTAATACCATCCTCTGTGATTAATTAATTAGCTCGCATAATAAACGCGGTAGAAAGCAAACACATATGGAAAGGGTCAGTAAAATTTACACCTGTGTTTCCTATAAATGTTATAAAACTGGCAACATGAGGGGACCTTACTCGTATTCTAAATGGGCTGTGTTCAAGTTGATCAGTCCCCGTTCAACCAGATCTTTCTCGTCCGCGTACAAATAGAGGAATGGACGACGCACCACTGCCCACCGACGGACCCAGCCGGCTGTTTTTTCTTCCAGAATCAGAAGATATCCTTTTCGGCTTATAACCGGACTGACACGTACCTAAACGGGGAACAATGCAGAATACAGATTGGTGAGAATCACCCTATGGGAAACACACTCAAATGCAGGGTTACATTGAAAACGACACGAACAATGTTCCCTATTAGGTTTAAGAAGTCAACAGAACGGGGTTTATGAAACTTTACGCTGCTGCACAGAGAAGTTGTGTGGTGAGTGGATGGAGTCCTTGGTGTGTTTATTTGGTTTTCGTAATGCACTTAATCAAAACATTTCGAGTACAGTACAATTTCATCTTGGTTTTCCGACACCCACTTCCTTTGTGCTCCAATAGCGGTTTGCAAAATCTCTTCTCTTACAACCGTCAATTATTTCACCCGATTTTAAATACTTCAGACCTGTCTCATTTACGAAGCACCAAGGACAACGACCACTTGTTGATTGCTCATCCCTCGGTGAAACGTTTCGTAAGCACAACCGTTTATTGTCTTATACCTCAGAAGGGTTAACACTGGATGATTTCATTCCGTTTTGTTGCGTCACGTGTCTATTTTCTTGTGATCAACTGCGCTGTTTCGGGCCAAGGAAACTGAATATCACAGTGTGTAACTGAGTTCCTCAATGGACGCAGTGCGCGAAATGCCCATCCTAATGGTGATCCTCTAACTCGTCTGAAGGTGTAGAACGTAAACAGTTTAAACAAGTAGTTTGAGGATGACCAGGCTGCATTTCCCAGATACTCGTGTTAGGCCGGTTTTGTGGTCTTTACAGATCTTTGGGTACGATTATCCGGTTATCCTTTATCAAACCATTCTGACATTTTCACTCAATGTGAATTGAGCAACCTAAATCTCAATTGTCTCTCAGAGATTTTCTTTTCGGGACACACTAAGTCTGACGACCCACTGTCAAATTTCGCTAGTTAGATGCCTCTAACTTGACCGAAGACTGGATGCTTCTTGTAAATCTTGTCTAAACAGCCATTTTCTGACTATTCGAAAATTAAAATATTTTGCCCTTATAACGAGTTAAGTTAGTTGTATCTATCCCATGGAGTTAAAAATACCCTCGTTGTTGTTGTTGACCTGTGTCCAACTAACTAGTTTTAAGGTTAATTTGATGTACGTCGCGTAAGATTACAAGTATAAAGTGTACGTGTGGATGAAACCCCCCTAAGCAGCAATGAAGAAGCGGAATGAACACCAGTAGATTACTCTACAGAGTCGCTTTGTTCATACAAAGCTGTCTCGATTTATTTTAAATTTATGCGTTCCTTCCTCAAGCAAATGTGAATCAGGTGGCACCAAACGGACTCACTGACACGTTGTATACCAACTTTTGGATGTCTTGAAATAACCATGTCCGTTAATTTTTTATAATAATTCAGTCTACTCGTCAAGTAAATTCAAAGTGATTTACGGCGTTTCAAATTATTGAGATCCCAGCGTACTATGTTCGACAACTGTTGAACAGGTTTAATGTCGCCAAACCTTTCCATCACCAAAACCAGAATCGACACAACTAGGATAGAAGTTTCTGATGCACGCGTTTCATCACGCCATATTTGAATGTCTTTAGGAAACCGAAGCAAAGTAGGTGCGGACTAAAGGAACGCCTGAGAATTACCGTTTGTCCACTACGGGCGTATTATCCGCAAACTTCTGCAATTATGCATTATCTGTAACGTAACCGAATGTTGTTGATGACAGCTTTTGTTGATGACCTCAAATTGCTCGGGTCAGGACGATTCTTACAGGTAAATTTAGATTTTACAGAAAGATCTCCTGTTAGGCCAAAATTACCGCATCAGTGCCTACCTCTTCTGGTTGTTCATGATCCTTTATTCAAAGAATTAAAGACCATGCATTCCCGACTAGTCGTATAGGTTATTGTTTATCCATCCGAGTGCACCTACAACTGTGTTCTATTGGCTCTTTGAATGGAGCAGTCTAGGACAACTGCATTGAAATTTTATTGTAAAAAACATTCATCTGTTTCTACACCAGTCAGCCAAAAATCCCCAACTAGATCACTTGACTGAGCTTGTCGATGGAGTTCTGACTCAATACGACTCTTCTAAAGTGAGAAATCTCCACATGTTTTTTTCAGTGTGAAAACTGTGCATTTTCGCTCAAAAGCAACCTTAACGAAACAAAACATAAACCAGACATGAGCAATTCATTGCTTTTGTTGGATTACGACAATAATACCCGTAGAACAGCGTGCGAGTGAGATTGGCTGACTCTGACGTAACACTTCCTGTTACGTAATCATGTTCTCCGGTGTATTTCCGATTCCAAAGCCCCTTGTCACCTCACTGAGGGTATTGAAACCGTTATATATCAGATTTTGTCAGTCATCAGCATGAGTTTGGCCTGGTTTTGTACGAATGAAAATGTTCCATTTGTAAACAAATGGGGTAAAGCTATCTAGTCATCTGTTCAACCCCACTGCAACAGTGCAGTAAACAAGATGAAACAGGGATCCGAACACTTACTTCATCACATTCACCTATCAGTCTTTGTACCACGTGTTTCGGATGCAGAGCCGGATTGTCCGTGTGTAAATGACTTCTTAGTGATTCCATTGTGGCTGATCGTGGAATTCCCGTGACTAAAAGGAATCAAGCCGAAGTTGAAATATAAAATAAAACAAAAATCTGTTGTTTTGCTGATAGGTGGTTTATTTGACAACCACAGATGAACTGAGCAAAATGGTACGTCTTATATATTTGGTATTAGGCACGTTATTTATGCGTGGACCATCCCTACATGCGAGATATTTGGTTAACTTTCTATTCTAATGCTGCTCTGCTCGGGTTCACAAATATTTGGAACAAGACAAACCGTTTCTTTCTTCACATTTTATGATAAAATGAAAAACTATGAGTCGTTCTGTTACGGTGGTCTTCTTTGATCACATACCAACAGGAACTATTTGATAAACTTGCTATTGCCGTCTATGGCAGTTATAAGAACAAACTGGCATGTTTTCGGCAGTCAGAAGAGATGTAAACATTCCGTGATGAGACTAGGAGTATAACGATTTGTGGCTGTCTGGATGACAGTGCATTGGACCATGCGTCAGTCTTGTTATCTTGGGCATACATGAGGCAATTTGCTAATCAGCTCGGCAGTGTGAGAATGGCAAAAGAATGTAAAATGCAACACATCTCAGACATCACAAATAAACGCCTTTTATGTTCACATCAATTCACACTCATAGGAGGGTTTGATTTCTGTCAATTTGAAGTCTTCTATCATACACTTGTTCCATAATCAGAAGGGCGAACGTCCAGATCTGTTGTCTACGGTAACTAAGGGTACCGTGGAATAAGCTTTCTGAATTTCTCCATTTTTCCGTTTTCGTTATTAGACCCACCATGTCTCTATTTTCTTCCCTGATATGTTATTGTAAGATTTTTTTCAATAAGAATTTTTTAAAAATGTGAACCGTCCCATGTAGGAAACTTCTTCTTATGCGGCGTTAAGCCATTTTATCGTCATTCAACACCTTGGAATTGATGATTATCTATGCGATACAATTTCTGGTTGACGCTTCAAGTTCTCAGCACTCGACTCACCCGCTCTAATTCCATTTCTGTTACTTCCCCCCCTCTAATAATTAAAACATTTCATGTAATTTCAGCGGAAACCCGCTGTCGGTTTGCAAGGATTCTAGTAAAGACTAGGAACTGCAGAATTTCTGTAAAGGGTAAAAATTGATATGCGAACGCGTTGATGTAAGAGAGCGGCGTTTAGATAGATCGCCAAGTAAATGGTGAACAATTTCAAAAAGAACAATAAGAAATAAAGGGTAAAACTCACTGATAAACAAAAACTCAATTAGTTTTCTCTGAACTGTCTGAATGTTCGAAGTTAAAAAGATAAACAATGTTTTTTCAACCTATCGTGGATATGGGATGTCCACTTTCACTTTCTGTCAATTGTAACTCAAAATTATTTCACAGAATCTGCTCTAGTCAGAGATCCTGTGTTTGGGATCGAAGGATCAATGGGATAAACAGAACAGAGCGGGTGAAAGTACATTCGAAACACTCAGATAAATTGATAATCAGTCCAGGTTGAACAGAACATTCGTGAATAAAGGACAGATTTATGGAGATCACTGATAAAGGTGAAAAACGAGAATGAAAATCAACCACTCCCTGGAGCACTCTCGAATTATTCACGGGTGATTTTGACGTTTTTGTACCCAATAGGTTGTGTTAACTTCTGTTTTCGAAGCAGTAAACCAGTCACGCTATCAGGTCCTTGGGGCAGCTAAATAAGGCAAACCCAACGAGGAAAACGGTCAGAATGAGGAAAATACAACTTACGGATTTTGCGGATGCTTCTAGGGATTTGTTAACACAATGGACTAAGAACGCGACGGTGTCTTATGTGGACCTGTTTGTTGCATATCCAAACTGAAACTGTGTTACAGGGCACTGTAAGAAGCAGTCAAATGTTTGAGAATGATACGTTTTGCCAATTTAAGACCACATAACTTTAGATCAATTGAAGGGAAACGTTTGTTGAGAGTGCTGAATTCGCACGACTTGGGAACAGGTTTAAGGTTAACAGTCATCAGTAATGAGATACGCATACTTGCAAAAGGATGTTTTGAGCACAGTAATAAGGGCGTCCATTAACACAAGACCATCATACTTTAGATAAAACGAATATGGACTGACACGAATGACACCAGAAGCCAATCTAGGTTTACGAAGGAGTTTGAATACTCCTCTCCGTTTGCAGTAGTCGCATATCCCGGAACTCTTAAGACAGGGAAATCTTTGATTAGATGTATAAATGCGTGGTTTGTACTTTTAACATCTACACCACAGATAGTTGGGTTGGATTCCGCTTCAGGTCAAATCTGACTTCCTTGCCACAGATGTATCTTGTTTTCATGGAACATTCATCCGGTGTTCTTGTACCACAAGTTGAACAAATATTGTCTTCTTTCTCACAGTTAATTCAACTTATTTTAGAAATGCTTAATCTTTTTGGATGCAATTTTCATTGCTGACTTGACTTGACCCATGTACTAAATTTTATATACATTACCTGAGAAACAACAAAAGGCAAACAGTGCAGGTTTACACTCAAATAATTCTCCTCAGTTACTGCATCACCACTGTGGTGGCTACAAGATTTGAAAACAATTCCTTCGGGGCTCTAAGTTCTTAACCTCCACGAATTTATCCCTGTCCCACTTACAAAGCTTTGAGTTGCGATGAAACGTTTGCTATTCCTCACAAGGTAGATGCTGTTCTTGGTGATAACAGAGCACTAAAGGAGTGATTTCACAACCCAATAAGCGTATGCTTTGAGGGACTCGAACAGAAACCAGTTCATGCTGTTTTACTTATAAAGTAAAATATCCTTTGATTGATAATACTAAATTATGGCATGAAACATTTTTTCTGTCCCCTCTGCGAAAGGCATACAGGCGAAACAGCTTGACATGTTCTGGCACAGAACAGTCAATCTGGAGTAAATCATAGTCGCAATCTCGTGATTCACACGCTCAAAACGAATCACCGTCGCCCTACAGACTCAATCACTGGCGGCAGTATTACATATGTCAAACTTCTATCTGAATGTTGACTACCACTTTCAGCCAAATACATACTGAAGCAAAAACAGTTTGCATTGCAATTATTAACTCCAATGATGAAATTTTACTTCCTCAGTTTCAACCCCTAATAGAATATCACATGATGAATCGGAAGTTAAACTCACTCAACCCTGTATATCTTGATTATTCCTTTTGTCCAAAGGAACTCTAGCAGTGCTATTCAACCTTTTTTATTCGTCACCCATCTTTTTTACATCCAAGGACATCTAACAAACCACTTTGATCAAAATTTTCATTTTCCTCTTCTACAACCATACCAACACGCTTCTCCGGTCAAACCAATGTACTTTTACGAAACCCGCACAACTCCGACACCCTAACCACAATATGGATACATCTCAAAGGAAGACACAAACAATGAATTCCCAATCGAGGCTAAGCTTTGCGTGTCTGTTTACCCAGTCACATTTCCCGTCCTGGGTTTTCTGTTGAATGAAACCGTATAAATGAAATAAAAGGATTCGGATTTTCCGCCCGTTTTTTATTATTCATATTTCAGTGAAAAAATGAAACTACGTTGAGTAGAACAAACGGGAAGAATGACGTGATACGCTTATATTCGATTCTCATGGACGAGCTAACTATAACCAATGCAAATTATTGTCAGTGAAACTGTCATTGAATGATCTCAAAATTATAAACGTATGGGTACACACGTGTAACCGAAACAAAATATTCGAAATCAAAACTGGCCAACTGAATTTGTTTGTTTGATTTTATTAAAATTAGCTGCTAGTTTGTTTTAAAAAGCCGGCAAAAGGCCCGCTGGACAGACCAACTACCATCGGCAGTCGCCGAAGGCAGAATGTGAATCAGGTTTCTGCAGTAGCGTTGTCAATATTTTTTCATTAATCACAAGTGGCCCATGGATGAAACGGGTCTCACTGAAAAGCTTGGGCGTCGCGCGCATGATTATTGAGGAAATTAGCTTGTGAGATCAACCGATTAAGTGACTTGAGAAAGGCCATCCACGAGAGTCAAAACGTTGTCATCAACACCTTATATTTCGATTTCTTCGTTTGTCGTGGCTAAGACAGGCTAGTTTCCTCAGTTTTTCAACGAATTCAAGTTTATATTTTGCATAAATTACAAGGCTGCTGCTTATTTGATACCAGTGGATTCGGTATGTGGTACAATTGAATAGAAAATAATAACGATCACTCAGTGATGCTCTACATTTAGGTATTTCAATGCTTCATCTAGCCGGGACTTGAACGAATCGATGATTGGAGCAAAAACAAATTGATAACAGAAGACAGTTTCAGGTATTACATAATCTGCGGTCTATATAGTGACGCTTGCAGTTTAGCCAATACTTTTGAAGCAAACGTTTTAGGGGGTCTTCTGAGGTGATCATTCCCGGCCTGTCTCAGTAGAGTACGAAAGGAGTGTTTACAATGATCCATTATTTCATATAAAAGACTCGTGTTTTCCCAAGTGAAGTGCTGTTAAGATGAGTTGAGTCATAGGATTTGCAACTTTGTATTGTGATAGTAAACGTGACAATAAGTCTCCTTCAAACAAACCAAAACCCCCTTGTGTAATCCAAGTTGTTTGAGGACCATGGATGCTGTTTCAACACAATGTGCAGAACATCATAGATCCGCCTGAACAATCACTCCCAGATCCTTATTGTTTGTAGAACGTATTAATGACTGATTTCCTGATTCGAATGGAAGGCGATTCCTGTGACACAACGATAAAACCTCACATTTTCAAACATCGAATTCGATGTCATTAGTGACAAACCCTCGGTGAAATTCGTCTAGAGTTTCCTGTAGGTTTTTACAATCTTCAGTAGGTTGTACCATTCTCTATTTTTTGGCGTCGGGAATGAATAATAATACCCGCTCTCCACGGACATCCGGTAGGTTGTTTATACGTGTTAGAAAAGGTGGGGACCAAGTACGGATTCTTGTTGAACTCCACGGACAGCTTCAATTGGTCCCAGTAGAGAAACAATAACTCAGAATGATACGATTTGTTGTCAGATCAGTTACTCAATCCAGTCATAGAGTAGTCCTTGAACAATGTAGTTACGAAGCTTTCGCAGCACTATACGGTGGCTCCTTCGGTCAAAAGCTTCGGAGAAGTACAATTAGACTATGTCTAACTTTTACCCCGTATCCATTATTCTTGCCCACTCATCTCGTGCAAGTGGCAAATTTGTGGTGCATGATTGTTTTTGCCGCAATCCATGTAGGTCGTCGAATTACTTTTGTACTGATCCAAGTGTTCCATCAGAGAACCCGTGGCTATTGATTCCGTTATTTTTGACGAAACAGAAAGAAGTGTAACTGGATGACAGTTCGCAGGATTACTTCGACAGCTATGGGTGGAATGATATAGTGTTTCCAGGACTGAGGAATCACCGTCTTTTCGAACACGCTTTGGTATAAATGAGCAATTAGTTCACATCTGTGGTTTGGAAAAGATTTCAGAGTCGGTGAGTGGATGTTGTCTTACCTTGAGGATCAATTCTTACACAACACTAATTGTTTGATTTTACCGTTTGATTTTCCAGTATGAAGTTATTCAACTTGGACTATTGGACATATGGCAGAAATCAGAAGTGAAGCACAAAGTCCCTTCAAAGGAAATAATTTGAGGACATAAAAACGAGATAAAAACATATCTGTGGTCCGCATGTCCAAATAATGTGATTTGTTTTTCCTCACTGTCTTGTTTCCAGCCGGAAACAAATAAGTCTGACTGACATTGTGTAATAAAATATTTTGCCCCACGTCGTAGAAAAGTTTGTGCTTTTTCATTCATGATGACTTAGAATTCAGTGAATTTTCAGCTAAAGCGAAGACGCGATTTACACACGGCAGATGCATGAGGACTATTTTGTCTTAATAACGTTTTTATAAATGACGAATGCTGTGATATAAGCCCCAAGAAATGTGGTATGTTGTTTCATTCGGGTCTCTCCAAATAGGTTGCTTGGGGGTAAAACCGATCTGCCGGAGCTGATTTACTCTCAAAAATGCAAACTAATGTGTCCATCATGTGACATAATAACTATCAAAACTAGCTTCTATATGGCAATCAAATAATAGAAACGTATCACAGGCAATCGTTTTGCAAAATTGGCAACCTCGTGGGATTTCATTGCTTTTACTAAACCCCGTAAAAATTGTTCGACCTCTGTATTCCTTTTTGAATGCTGCAAGATTTGAAAATTCTTGTCTCACCGATTGCTGGTTGTATTTTTGTTTGAAACTAATGTATTGATATTTTAACGCAGATATATCAGAAAATTAAATGTTTATGTAAATTAGCTAATAAGCAAACGTTTGCAGTCATTACAGATTAAAACTTATTGGGGCTTGAATACCCATGGTTCAATTATGTGTCTTGATCAGTAAACGGGGAAACTTCGTTCACTTCAGCACCCAGGCTTTGAGGGAATCACAGTACGGAGAACAGACTTGATATTTCAATAAATTCTTTCGAATAATCAGTCATTTGTGGGACTCAAATTATTTCATCCAGCACAAATATAAAGAACACCGATAGTTGCATATACTGTCTGTTCACAAATTGTAGATTTTAGGGAATTAATGACGATCCTTGGATTCTTTCATTTTCTGTGATCCATCAATAATTAGTTTTGTCAACTTTCTGGAACGCCTATTATGCAAGACATTCCGAACAATGTTACCGGTTGTCACTCACCCGGTTCTTCCAATTTCGGCTGATTAACTCCTCGATCGGACGCTGCNGACGCTGCTCCAGTGGACACATCCATTGCCTCGTATGTGGGACCGGGCGGGGCTGCATTGCCTCTAACATCCAGTTGACTGGACGATCCGGTCAGAAAGCTGTCACTCTCAGTTGACTCCCCTCCGTCATTGTTTTGTGAAGCAATCTATGAACAACGCGAGTATGAAGGGGGGGAAAACGGAGCGGAGAGAATATCGTGGATATGATCAGAAGATGATCAGGGCAAAGTCGGTAAAACGACATTGTTGATTACATCCTTCATAACCACTCATAATACACAATGAGTTCCGCCGTGTACGGAGAAAATGAAGCCTGAACTGCAAACCTATAATGCACTGCACCTCTATTTCAAGTAGGTAGGTTAGGATATTTCCAATCGAGTGATAACCCTAGTGACAAATACTGGGATTCGCAAGGCGCATTGCTCGCCAAGATGGGTTGTGTTACATCGTGTAAGGGGGAAATGAACTGCGGTCTTATTGGCTGACCTGTTGCTCCAATCGGTCATATGCTTGCTTTCTACCTGTGAGGTCCCAGGTTCGATCTCCATTCAGGTATTTGGATTCATACTGCCCATGAGACCCAACCAGGTGAAAACAACTGTTCAGTGCCTCCCAGCTATGCAGTACACGTTTCGCTTGCTCTGTAAACGACTAAATTGAATCAAATCCTCCAATAATCCCATATATATGCCCGTATTGCAAAAAACAGCCCATAGTTTTCGATGTTGCGCATGATTCAGGTGAGCACATTGGCCGACAAATAATAGAGGAAGTGAAATTATAACACAATATTTGAAAAGATGAACCAACTTTAGTTACTCTTTTGCTTTTTCAGTAATATTAAAAAAAAAAGTATGTCACGATCAATTATTCACTGAATGTCCTAATTGCGGCTTTTAATAAATGTTGTCACACTTTCCATAACAAATGTTTTTCTCGGGTATCCATATCGCTTAAGTAACAAAACAAACAGGTTTCCCCGACGCGAAATCCACACGGCTTCAAACCAAAGAAAACCGAACAGGAAACCAATTTATCCTGATCACTCGACGTCCGTAAATGAACAATACCAGCTTATTTACGGACACACGTTTACGCATCCCTTTCGATCGTCGAGTGAATGAGTGAAATTCCTTTGGGGATTTCTTCCAAGGGATCACCGTCTACACCACTTGACATTAGCTCCAGCATTCAGTCATCTTCGTCAGCTTTTCCATTCATTCACTGGANTTCACTGGAGCCATTTGTCAAAACGTCTCTACTGCTCCCACCTCGGCTAAAATCCAGCTCCGTGAGGGACTATGATTGTTATCATGAGACGGTCATCTAACGTCACTCCTAATTCCATCCAACCAGCATCCAACGTTGATTAGGAAACCACACGTAAATGAAAATATCATGTAAACATGGTACAACATAAAAATGCATAGATGGAAAGGAAGTCATTTGAAAATTGTTAGTCGTGGTCATGATCAACGACGAAATTTGCTTATTCTGCCCACACTTAACTAAA
>UZAN01039818.1:57597-77639 GCA_900618425.1 Echinostoma caproni | reverse complement strand
ACCTCATGTTTCTACTTCCACGTATTTCTTGAATAAGAGCGATGCACTCCGGAAAATAATTAGTGAATAGAATCGGTTCGCTTATACCAGAGACGGTGTTTGTTCAATCAAAACCGACTGTAGATTGAATCCAGAAATCAAGTTTCTGAAGGGTTCCGATAATATTTCTCGGGTGTGGGAATCTAACTATACTATCAAACTATACGAATTGTGATGTACTCAAATGGAAGCATTCTCAATATATTGTAATGCCAGCAAAATCATGCCCTTGTTCAAACAATTGGTTCTTTCGTTTATTATGTCATCATCACAGGGTAGAAGAATCACGAAATAGCGGTAGACGACCTCGCTCGTTCCCTGGCTGATCAGTGTTCGGTTGTTCCGAATCAGGTGCCATCTACAATCCAGCCTACATTCCACCGTCAGATCAAATCGTGACGGAGAAACGAACGTCGTTTGAAGTCCGCTATTCAACTCGATTTGAAAAATACCACCCATGTATTTAACTATTGACATCATCCACCTACGCGTTGCCTAATTGGATTTGCTTGGATAACATAGCGAACAATAAATAATGCACGAACGTTGTTTGGGGAACGCATATACGGTCAACACTGCACACTGTCGGAGAGTTAGAGAAAGAGATATTAGGAGCAAATCACATGTCCAAAATATTGATACTCCATTCGATAATGTCTATTCGTGTGGTACAAATGGCTCACATTGATAGACCAAATCCACAAAATACCGTTTTGACAAACACGCTTTTATTGTGAGCCGGCCCTTTACCTTTCCAAATTTGAGCAAATTCACGACTCATGGATGATTTTGGCTGTCGAAACACATACCTGCATTGATGTTCGGGCCTCTCGTGGTCAAACTAAACACCAGAAGAGTTGGAGGCAAACAGATATGTTAAACAAAATTCTATTGTTCAACTCATATCTTGATAATAAGACGCGTAAACGAAGTATGCTTGTCTTTGATGAATGGGATCATTTGAATATGCGATAAAGCGGTAATTCATTCTGTTTCCTTCATTTTTGTTTATCGAAAATAAAACTGACTGGTCAATTTTTTCTGAAGGTGGCCGAGGCAAATGAAACGCTGCCTGACTTAATATCCTCTTTTCACACATATGCATTAGTGCGGGGATGAAAGGGGGATTTTCCTCAATCTGTAATATTTTTCTTTACTAGACAAGTTGAAATTCATTGCCATGTATTGACCTGTGGATGAATCACCGCAAACGGGCGTGTTCGACACGGCGCGTGTTTCTTACAGTGACGAAATTAGCATCACGGGAACCACCGATTTCACTTCGGAACTATGGCACCCTGTAATACGTGCGTTTGGCTAAATTCACGATTGGAACACAACAGTCAACAGAACCTGCAAGCCACGTATCAATTATGATGACTTTATGGCTTGGCCGCGTACTTACCACAATCTACTTCACGAACATAATCATGTTTTAATATGAGGCTAGCAGTTGGATATTTTGCACACACATACACACACAATATCACTTTTGGCTGTGCTAGCTCTACAATAATTTCTTCTAGTCTGGTTGCAAACGGAATAGGAAGATTATCTCTGTTCTTATGAAACAAGCTGAACTGATTATTCACCATTCAACTGAACTGTAACAGATTGACTTCTGATGGATGGTTTTAGCGTTGACAAAATACTGAAAATTGGTTCTCGCAGCTCGGGTGAACTGAATTCCATTTCGCCTGTTCGCCGAGTTTGACAATTTGTTTGCAAACGTTTCATCACCAGCCGATGTGATGTGAAGTGTCAGTGTTCTGCTCGTACTCGTTCATTTATATATTTGCTCTTATGCACCGACTAATTTTGTCCCATGTTCTCACTCTATTCGACTCGGTTCGCCGTTGAACTGATGCGAGGGGGTGGGGATGGGAGGTGAGGAGGTTGCCCTTTCTTCCTGACTGCGCTTTCCATCCGTCCTCAGGTCATGTTGCGTCATTTGGTCCTTGAGTTGCATTGGGCGTGTACACTGGATCCAGTTCGATGTGCCTGTTTATGTAGTTTCGGCGTTCTCGAAAATATTTAAAACGCTACGGGTGACATGCTGGTTGGCTGGGTAGTAGTTGTAGATAACCTGAGAGCATCACAAGTAGGGTACAAATACTAAACCGCAGGGTGCAGATAAGTGTTCTGTTCTTGCGACATTTTCAACCCAGATAACACTGCTCTCACTTACAATCCAAATCCGCAATGAAGGTCAAAGACTCTGAAACTGCATAAGTCGTTCAATTTTGTTATGAACAACTATGAGACCTCGAAAATCCGCCACTTATCAGAACCAGCGGTCAGCTGGCTGCTCGAAAGCTAGCTTCAATAAGCAGCACTATCGAACGTAATTCAACATGCCCAAAATGTATGAGACATAACATGTGAAGTTTCCTTGACGATTTATTTAATCATTGATTACGAGTGAATATAAATATATGATGTCTAAATCAAGTCTATCGGAAAGTTCTGTCCGTTTTTTGAATAAAAAAGACAACTTTTTCTGATCGTCAATACACTTTATTAAATAATACGGTTTCCATTATCACTGATGACTTCTTGCCGGCGTGGGACAATTTTCATATGCCATCTTTTGACGGGAAAATTGAATTTGATATCTTCTTCGTTCTTGCATTTTTTTGACCTTCAAAAAGTGTGTAAAGACAACCGCAAGTAATAGTCGGAGGGTGCCAAGTCCGGGGAATATGTTGGATGCCATTGCATGTCCTAGTCTAGTTCTGCAGTTATTCGACGAGTCCTCAAAGCGGCAGGTGGCCTGCCATTATCATGATTCAGTGTGGTATTCTTCCTATTGAATACCACTGGTCTCTTTTCTTGGACTTGTGTCTTTAAATTATCCACTTACTGACAATACTTCTCCGAATTGAGCTTTTCGTTTGGTTGCAAAAGCTCATAATCCCCTGGTCCTCGAATTTCCCCCCATATACGCAACATTTTATTATTCAGAGTTAAATTTGGTTTAGAGGTGGAAGGGCTAGTATTTCCGAGTTCACAATATGCCCTTTTCTTTAAGATGTTTTCGTGGGTAATTCACTTTTCATCCCCAGTTATCATCTGGTTCAAGAAGGGCTCGACTTTTTTCTAAACAAGCAGGGATGTGCATGTGACGAGTCGGGAGGCAGGTGTTAGAAGAATATCACGTGATTGGGCAAATTACACATACAACAGGTACACTATCGCTTTACAAATAAAACTAACGTGAATCAAATTATTTTTTAGGTAATTTGCTGCGTCAGTATGTATACATTAAGTGATAAAAATAGAGAAGCACACGTGCACCAAATAAACATCGCCTTACGTGTCGAAGGTTGTTGTGATAGAAGCTGACAGAACTTTCCATTAGACCTTATGTGCATACTTCCCTTAAAATAATGACGATACCAAATCAACGAACTTTCTTCCAGATTTAATTCAGTTTTACTTTTGCTACCTGCAAATGATTAATAAGGAGAGCATAAATGACCATTGACAGTGGAATAAAGATTTCGCGTTGAGCGCTGAACCAGAGTGACTTATTGTGTCAAATACTAGAGGGATAACCAGATTAGCCTGGTTCTATATCCTTGGACATTTGGTCTCACGGCTCCTTTCTAAATCAGTACAATGATCATGGTTGTGATGATCACTAGAAAGTCAGTCTTCTCCGCCCTCTCTCCGCCGTTCAGCTTTATCTGATTTTGCCGAACGCTAACAACAACAACAACAAAGAACGAGGCGGATCAGATTGTTACGATGCACTGTTTGCACTTTCGTTTTTCCGTATTGCGTCTTGCACATCAATGGTGCACGTCAACATTTATGTAAGAGGCTGGTTGTTTATTATCGTAATACAACTAACATGATCACGATTGTTTAATCGTAAAAAAGAAGGGGATGGGGTGAGAAACATACTTTGACTTTGAGATTTTCCATTACCCACTTTGTGATATTGTAGAAAGAGCACAGCACTGCATCTCAGTATCACTAATGCATTCATTCATGGTGTGGATACCGAACTTCAGGAACAAAGCGAGATTCTCGTGCCAGATAGCAATAAGTAAAACGGTCAGCCTTTTATTTTTAACGTGATACGTGGTAGGCTCAGAGATAAGCAATTTTTGCGGATATCTCGTAGCCTTATCTGTTAGCAAACGATTCAGAAAATATTCCAGTTACCCAGATCGTGTTTGTTCCCGAACGGTGAACAGGAGGGGGAAGGTATAGTGTTTATGCGATAAGACAAGAACGGTTTTATTCTTGGACTAAACATTCATAAGCTTCCCAGATTTTTGCACTCCATCAATTTCTTTTCACCTCCTCTATGTATGTTCGTGTTACCGAAAGTTAGAAACGGCTACCTCGTGTGCCAACTCCATTTCCAATAGTGAACTGAATAAGTTTCACAGCACAGTTTTTGTCCCACATTTTCCGTCCGTTTCTGCTTCGGTTAACAGATCATCACGCAACTTATTTGAAAGGACCACAATCGGAACTAAGAAAGGACCAAGCAGAATCTCAGGTTATTTGGGTGTGCGGTTGTGCTTTGTTTCTCATCATAAATTGCTTTCCTAACCACAAATCGGTGCACAGATTGCGATCATTCTTGGCATTTAGCACTGGATTGATTTATTATTTTGGAGCCGAAATGTTCCTCGAGACCACTGTCAGCTTTTCTGTTACAGTATTTGTTCCCACTTATTTTGTATAACAGTTCGATTTCTGTAGTTCCAGCAGACAGCATAATTTTTGGATTTTTTTCCGCTTTTAGCACTTCAAACGTATAATTATAATAATCATGTGATGCATCGAATTCCATTCCATATCGTCATAGCTTTACATTCCAGTTGAATGGGTTCATTTATCACAAATAGTTCCTTGCGAATCACCGAGTACAAATCACGTGATCTCAATGACAAAATACGAATTATTTCCCAATAGCACCAAATTGTAATTCCCGAGAATGCATATCTACAATTTCTGCTACTGATAACTTGAGCAGCACTTTATGTATATATATATATATATAATAGAAGCAGAGACGCAAGTGGATATTATATCAGATATGTTGCATCTGATGCGGGTCAATATCATATTTAATCCCGTGAATGAGGCTGGAAGAATAAAGCATTGAGAGGAACAAATGTAATGAAAATCAGGATGTTGCACGAGTTTGGTCAATACCTGTATATATACCTACAACTATCGGTCGGGGAGGGCTATTTGTAAGAAACGGTGCGTTTGAACCCACATCACACGTACTGTGATTGGTATTCACTTTGCAATGCAAGGAAGTTTTATGCGACAACTGGAAACTAAACTTCCATGAAGATATCCGGTATTTCGGTCGATATTCGCTCATCTGGGGGCGATTTTCGAGCAGCATATATATCATCGTTTTGTTGCCTCAGATTTTCAGCCCCTGAATATGCAAGTATTCAAATAAGCGTCATTATATATGTATTGGCAGCCGTCGATGGTCTGCAATCCCCCTCTTGAATAGAAATCACACAGTCACGGTAAGGTTTATGTTAGTAGTGTGCTACTTGTATAGTGAGTTCCTTTTGCCTAACCTTGATGGAGTATCATTCACTTTCTGGAAATTAACGGTTACTGATTGCTATTTAGTGAGATTTATTTTTGGGGAATCGGTTTTCACCAATCATGTGCAACGAGCAGCTGATTCCACGCATCACTGCCTATATTAATTCCTCCATATCATAACGGTGGTTGAAAGCCAGGTTCAGCTTTTGTTAGCTCGAGTCATGTGATCCCTGGAGGCTGGTGGTGCGATTGGTGAGGTTAGTTGCATAAAGTTCCCTGACCAATAAATGTTCCACCATAACTTTTATGGGTGGAGAGAAATCGTCAGCTGCTCGGTTGAAAAGTGGGTGATATGAGAGTGTTCCATCTGTGACACCTCGCTTTTGGTTCCCAACAAGCATTCCACTGTTGCCACTTGAAGGGATTACGGACACTGTGCAGTTTTTCACAACCTTTTGGTCACCCATTTTCCACGTAAAAACCCATTTCGTTCCACACTTCTTTTTATGTGAACAAAATAGTGGAACGTTTTATTATTAACAAACGAGGATAAAAAACGTAATAAGACCTGTGTGTGTCACTTAGAAAATTTGATGCACCTTGGTCACCCACTTGTGATCGGATTACGTAATACATGCACGAAAACCCAAGCGTATCAACCATCGAAATTGTGTCATCCTAGTCGAAATCAGTTTTTTGCATCATCATCTACTGGTACCACATGCTTGGAAGAACATTAAACATTTCTCATTTGCCCGTCCGTGGGGCAGTAACAGTGGACCAACACAAATCAGAAAATGTAAACGTGTTTTGAGAACTGCGCCAGAATAAAATACAATTTACGGATGTCCAAATAAATCGCGTCCTCGGAGCAGTTTTGTATCGCAGTAGGGTGCAGATTTCCCCTTTTGGGTTTCAAATTGTCAATGCTGGCCAGATTTTTGTTATTCCATCCTTCCTTCACGTGACCGTCGTGATGAGCGGTAAAAAGAAACTCTAAAATGTTGTTTCTCCTTTCCCTTACATTCTGATGAACGCCCAACTGACTCAAAACCCAAATCAGGCTTTTTCGTTAGCCGTGATTTTATTTATTAATATGATATTATCATGATCGTTATGTTTTCGGTGATTAGGTGGCAATGAACTGCTCTTTGAACAGCTTCTTTGATACAGCCGTGTTACTCTGTACATGTTAGCGGATTACTTCTCTCATTGGTTGTAAACTTCCGCTTCATGTCACCGAGAAAAACACAGCAACGATTACACACTGATCCTCTTTGTTCTGCGTTATTGGATCATGGTGGCATTACATACCAGCCTCGATACTCAAGAGGAACAAGCAGTCCGAGATACACACAAATCTAACTGATCACCTCATAATTTCAGAAAACAGTATTAAAATAATGAAATGTCAGATAACAGCCAGAAATGAAGTTTTCTCTCAATTTAGTCACATCCTTTTTGGAGAAATCCTTCAATGAAATTACCATATTGCGCACTGTGTTGTACTTTCGAGTATTTCCCTGTTAATGTTCTCTTTGACTCTGACCCTATCTTTCAGTAACGAAATTATGCGGAAAAACAGTGTTGCTGTAGTTGTCAATTCACTGATTTATCACGCAGGTTCATTTTAAATACCAGTCAAATTGAAATATATCAAATGATCTTCAAAAGGCTTTTCGGTCGGACCTTATGTGTCGGGGTACAGAGTCAGATAAACAGTGGCAAACGCTCAATTCAGTGTCGCTTAGGTCCCAGTAGCTTTTACGCATGGACATCACTTTTGATGACCGGTTCACTTTCATTTCCGGGTAGGAAAGAGGTGAGAATTCGGTAGGTTAAAGAAACCATGTATCTGCAAAATGTTTATGACATTATCGTAACCATGATTTCTACACATTCTCTTTTAGAAATTTCGATTACGATATCAAGAGAAGCCTCATTCATTGTGCCGAACTCAATCTCTAACGCACGGTGGCTTATGTCTGCACACATTTTCGAGTATAGCAGGCTGGTACGGTCGTTTCCGCTTCAGGCATCATTTACACATCAAGCAGTCAAGAGGAGCGATTGGTCAGTTTACCGCATAACTCATATACATTTAGTCAACGCAGTCACTTCTATTCAATTTGCAGTGAACTCAGGAATATAGTCTGACAGCGTAATGAATGTTTGCTGCTAGGTCTTGATTACAAATCGTCCATATCCAAAACAGGACAGCAAACCAAGAGACAATTTACAGCCCATACATGAGCAAACGACTTTTTCACAACTTACCACGCCAGAAGTTAAACTGTGCTGCATGGGCAAACTTGACATCAGTACATCAAGACAACGGGAAATCATCATCCGGTCACGGTATTCTTTCATGGACATTGAACTGGCAGTCAGTTGGGCCAAGGCCTGTTCGTCCATCTCGAACAGGCTTCGAGACATTGGATCATCCTGTTCCGTCATGTCAAATTGTGTATCTAACAATTTTCTGCTTTCAGTTGTGATAAAGGGCTCTTTCGCTTTTCTTCCGGACTCTTTTGCGCCCGGTCCATCTGTACTGGTAGCTACAGTTGTAACCGACCCGGTGATGCCACTGTCGGATTGTGTATCGGTCTCTGTCGACCTTGACAATGGTTCAGTGGGGGAATAAATGAAAATAACCCATATTCTGTTTATCATAACTCATTTGCTTGTCATAAAGATTGTTTTAATACTGGAGTTCTAGTAACAGGTCCCAACAGATTTCAAATGGTACCATCGTTTGAAATAAAAAAGCTTTTGACTGTTTCTAAATGTACGTTATCCGAGGTTCTTGCATCAGAAGTAATTGAAAATTTGGTAGTCTGATTGTTTCATTACATGTAAGATTGCAATTTTATTTCATTTGTGATTAAATGCCTATCCAAGTGCCATTCGCGTATAAACTGAATGTTTGAGTGCAGACTGTAATACCAAGTAATACACAGGATCGATGACTAGCACACACAGTCGAAGTCAGTTTACAGATAATTGCGGAACCGGAAAGTGGTGGTGAGGTAGTACAAGGCGGAGGTATTGATGCAGATGATGACACGGAGAGTTATGGGAGATTTGTGGTCTCGCCAAACAGACTGGAAAGATCGACAGTGCTGATGCAAACTGATATTCAGACCCAAAAACAAGAGTCAACATCATGACGTGTGAAATAAGGAAACTGTAGTCCACGTGGGCAATCACAACTGGAGAGCTCTGCAGTTTGCTGAAAAGCAGAGTCGTTTCGTCTTGCATGCTCGAATGAATAGACATTGATCATTATCATACGTGTGAGCCTTCACACACACACACACACACACACTATTATTTACGGTTTGTGCTTTTCGCTGTCTGTCTCAGATGAAGGATGTCTCGTCATTCGGACAGCCGGTAAAATATTTCAACGAAAATATATTTCGCCTTCAGAAACATTCTTTGTCATTCTGATGTGGTCTAATAAGAACGACAATGTGTTGCGTGTCCATCTTCGTTTAATTCTGTGAGATCTTTACAACACAATTTTCCCATCAAGTCAATACCCAGACTGAATGAAATAAAACCAATTTGTCTCGGTTGTGAAAACAAAAAGGATACTCGTTTCGAACTTATGATCGGTTTAAAAATAGTATTACCAGGTATTTGAAGATTGGTAAAATACATTTTTCAATCAGAATATTGCGAACAGATTATTTATCAAACAGATGATGTTTTCCAATTAGCACATAGATTTGTTTATTGAATTTGATCAGGAAAACATTTCCATCGGTACGCGCAACTGCTGGCCGTTCACGTCTTTTATGAACAGGTGTTACCGGTTATTTTCTCACACACATTTACTTTGGTCCAATATGTACGCGACGTTGCGAAAATGATCACTCAGTACATACTATAGAGGAAACAAGTTAGATTAACCGACTTTTTGCGTGTCAGACAAGCAGATGGGTAACTGACCGAATTTCTTGAACCTACTCTTCCATATGCAAACGAAATTACGTATATGTATACATGCACCTATACACATAGGCATACACACATGCATGCATACATGCATTCATTCATCCATCCATCCATCCATACATACATACATCCATCCATACATACATACATACATACATACATACAGGGTGCATTCCACCTAACGGATGTTTAATAAAGCGGCTCCCGCTTTTACAGTATCAAGCTTAGGTTAGCCCATTCATTTGTTAAGAGACACCAAGCACTCTTGTACTTCTTGATATTGCTATTGTATGTAAAGGCATGAAACTGTGGGGAATTAACAATCGCCCAAGGAGTGAAACCCACACCCAAGAATATCAAGAGTGCCTGATAATCTCCCAACAAACGAATGGGTTAACCCAAGCTTGCTATTCTAAAACTGATTGAGCTATTCGCACAAGGTGATGATCGTCGATCATGTAGCTCAGGAATAAGGGTTTCAAGTCCCAACCCGAACGCTCGCGGTTCGAGTCCTGACAGGGACACAAAAATTACGCACTGCTGATAAGTCCGAAACAGGACAAAAAAGCTTTCCAGTCCTCTTTGTTGGTTATCATAAAGCGCTCCCGCTTTCCTTAAAACGATTGAACCATCTTTTCTTGGCAGTTTTTCATCAAAATGCCACTTTTTTTTAAAGTATGACGTGTGCATCCTTCCTTGTTGTTCAAGGTATAGCTGCTGTATCTCCGTGATTCTTTCCAAAGGTGCTGTAGTGCAATCACCACGCAACTATTTTCTGATTATTCCACAACACACCTCGTACTGAGCAAAAGCTGTTGGCAAAGTTGTTGTTTTTGTCCGAAGAATCTTTTATTACTAGCTTCATGTTGGAATGAATTAGGATGAGGTGCATCCAAACTCTTCTCATCACTCTGACAAAGTCAATAACAGAGACGATAACAATGAGCCTCTTACGACCAATTATGTTTACAAAAACAGCCTTTCAGCTACTCTTGCCGAGACCAAAAAAACAGAACCCCGAATCACTCATGACCCACCCCATGACCTTTTGATTGAAATAGCGAGTATGCCACCTCACCCATCCTGATTCCTCTCTCTTCACGATTCCTTGTTTTCTGTTCCTGATCGACTCCCTCTCTTGCTCTGTACAACATATATAAATCATCCAATTAACTCACCTCAATTCTGATATTATTTATTTTACATATCTGTTTACTCCATTCTTCTGGCTATATTAGCCAGATGAAGAATCTATCAAAAACGGGCACCTTCTCTACCCGTGTTGCTCTTTACATGTCACGTTGGAATTACTTAATGAATTCAATATAACTTGACGATATGAGCCTTATGCATGCCAATCCGTTTAGTCGGCTTTATTCGTATGGCGTTTTATGCCAATTATGTGTTTGGGCCACTCACTGGAGCTTTCATCGGATTGTATAACGGTCAATCATCTTGGCCCATCTTGGCATGATAGCCACCACATAAACTCTGACCCAGCATTCAGGATTCTTTTCCGCTGAAAGATATTGGGATGCATGTGTCAATCATCATCGAAGCCAATTAACCGGTCGAATTTCTCTTTGCGATATGGGTACGGACCGATCTACGTGAATAGAACAGAACGAAAAAGAACGACAATTACATGACTGGGTGGTTAAACATATTCCAAATTGGATCCAAAGTCAGATGACGCACTCGAAGTCCGTTGCATAGAAACGACGATCGAAACTACAAGACTCCGTCATCAGCCATAGCTCGACAACTTCTGACGATGCAACATCAGATCAACCGAAGCATGGCGTTTCGGACTATTTATTAGTCACGAATCGCAAGATTCTAAGATTTGCATAAGTGATTGCTATCAACCCGTGGACGCCCTCTTGTGTCATTAAAGAGAATTTTTTTAGTTTGTCTTTACCTTGGTGTCGCGGTCCTTTTACCCCTTTCCATTTTTTATGTTGTCTGTTTTAATGTATTTTACTTCTCTGTGTTTTCAAGCTAAAGCCCTAAATAAACATTGTGTTTTCTGCAGAAGGCATCATGTTGAGATGCAGCGAAATTATAAATTGTGAAGTCTTGCGATATGGTGTGTTTTGAAAACTTCTATAGCTATAGCCATACAAAGGACATGAACACATCAATGCGTTTGTGTTCGCGATGTGCTCCGGTTACGGACATGACTTAATCACTTTATGTCATTGTGTTTAGGACAGCCCATCACCTCCTTTCCACCGTAGATCTGCAAGCACATGCACAAAGAAAATGTTACTTTTATAGCTTGTCTAATCAGTTTTGGGGTTTCTGCTCTCTTAGGCTGTAGCGAAAAAACCTGTTGGTGGGCTATTGTTTCTCAGTTTCTTTTGAGACACCTAAGCCAAACTTGGTCTCTGGAACTTTCAGGAGTTTATAGCGAGTAAGTCCGGTTGGATGGTAGGAGAAACCTCTGTAGTTTGGCTTAAAATTAGCTACGAACCGGGAGTTTCTTGTTCTGTTCATTGGGCTCTATAGTTAGGTAGCCAGCCTTCAGATCAAAGCTTCAAGGGTCAGCGCCGTGGTGATGTTATTTCGCATTTTGACCCAGTTTCATCGGGTGACACTAAATTGTAACCTAGGTGGTTTTCCGCAAAACGTATGAAAAATTTATCTTAACCTGCTTTAACAAACATGGCGTTGAACGCACCGGCAGTGTTGGACACCTGAACCAAAGCACATCTCGTCGAGAGCAGCATTATTCATGCGGTAATGGATTTCTCAGCTTTACACTTTTTGGCTAAGGTATTATCATTCAAACAGTCAAATATTTTTAATGTAGTGTATCAAACAGTCAGGTTCGAACTGTTTCCGACCGAACAATAACGCTGGGGAATAATACTGAGATGCGCGAGGTGTGATGCCCGAAACAAGTTTGCAAAAATGGGTTTATCGTTTATAAACCAAGTGTAAAAGGTCTGACCAGCTGCTCGGTGACCGAATGGGTAGTATACTTGTCTTCTACCAGCGAGGTCCCGGATTCGACCTCCAGTTGGGTCAGTAGTTTCACGTTGTTGATGAGATCATACAAAGAAACACTATCAATAGTAAAGAATAACTGCAAATGGATATTCCGTTTGTTTGATTCAATGATGAATGAAGGCCATCATGAATGTACAACTAGAGTTTACAGTGGAGGACAAACTACTCTATTTACAAATCCCCTTCAATGTGGACACTAAAAAATGATATTAAGGGAGACCTCAGATCTGTGTCAGAAACATGTTATACTCCTAGTACACGAATAACTCACATTCTCAAATCATGTTTTCCCTTGAAGACCAAAGAAAGGTTGTCAGTGGAAATTATTTATTTCTGCATTTAACAACCTTTTTGTTTCTGTGGAACACGTATATCGAACAGCCGAGGTCCTGGCCGAAAACAACAACCTCAACTGGCTTACGTTTGGATGGAAAAGAAGCGGGGCCGGGAAGGGATAGCAATTACCGCTCACTGGGCCCAAACGAACATTGCGTTAACGAGGGTGAATCGTTCCTACCCACCTACGCAACCAATGGAGTAAGGTCTAGCCGTCACCGGCAGAAGCGACTGCGATTCCGTCCATCAACCACCCACTCCACATTCCCCTGTTTGTTCCAAAACAGTTAACTAGTGCCTTGGATTTAGCTTGTTCAGTCATAAACTGTAGTGACGTAACATGTATCACGAACCGCTTTCAAACGGTTTACGCATTGATTTAACCTGCAATACAGAAGAAATTTGCAGAATCCCTTAAAATCACATGCGTACATACGCGTACACAAAACAAATACTTTTATCTCTACTTTACATACTCGTTCTACCGTGTGGCTTATAAAATGGCGCTGTATATCGCTAATAAATGAAGCCCCAGGAGGGCGTTTGTTTATCAGTTGGACTTGATAAGGCAATCCGCCGGCAAACTTCAATGCATACATTTGGCGTCGTAAACTTACGGCTTGCTCATTTGTGTAACTGTGTTTTCGGTCTGTTCAGGATAGTCAAGTGCTTTCAGTGTATCCGTTCGACGTGTGAAAACTTTCACTGTTTGCTTTCGACGTGTGGCCTTCCGTGCAGCCTTGACCGTTTCATCCAGTTCAGCCCGAGACTTTGTGCGTCCGTCTCGGTTAAGAATATCTCGTAATAGCACCAGATGTCGGGATTTTTCCACCTGATAATCACAAGGAGGCAGAATTATGAATAGTGCCTCTGTCTCATTTTCAAACGAGAACTCACTTCAGTACAACATAAAGTTATCGGAAATTTGGTATTATTTGCACGGGTAATTTCATAAATTCCCGAACATCGAATTAAAACTATTTCAGAATTGCAAAGTTTCTGTTCCTGCAGTTTCTTTTATTGCAGTAAAGTTTGGTTCCTTTTCATTTATCGGATGATCTATCCATGTGCAATCAACTAAATGAACTCAAACACACTATTTCCTATCCAGTTCAGGTAAATCCGTTGCAACCTCAGGTGAATTCACCCAATGGTATTCTACTGGGGACTCCGTATAGTGATTGTTGCTTTGGCCGTCATACGTCGCCCGTTGGATCGGGTCTACCAAAACCCCTTCGACTTGGAATGAACTGATTTCTCCGTAGACTAAGGTACAACAATGTTTGCTTGAGTGAGCTATTCAGTGAGGTCGAAAGTTTCGGCGGGATCGAGTTAGACTATTCGTCCCCCAACCCACCTCCCGACGCACACCAAGGAACGGCGTGTATTAGCCCTTTGATAGAAAAGGCTCGAGGTAGGATTCATCAAACCCGGCGGTAACTGACATCGGTCAGCCGGGTAAGGAAACAAATCACAACAAAACTGATCCAAGCATCGGTCACCATAATCAGGCGTGAATTTTAGCATGGTTAATCGCACGAATGGGTCCAATAGCCCAGTGAGTAAATCCGATAGAGGCTGAATTTCCTTCTAATAATACCGCCTCTATTGAACCATTTTTGATTGAATTCTGGCGTTGAAAAACACTTTGTAAGAGGTTCAACAACCGTACTCAAATTTGATCAATAACTGCCTAGCAGAAATCACATTTTCCATTGTTATTCCTTAAGTTTCTAAAACCCTGGACGAGGTTTTGACAGAATCAGTGCAATAGTTAACGTATAACGGCCGAGGCACTAATTAATTCGTCAGTCTCCCAGCAGAGTACCATTGATTAGATTCATCTGAAGTTACAACGGTTTCACCTGAAGTTGACGAACCAGGTTCATACAAGCTGTACACTAATCTATCGGACCATCCAAACATGTGTCGCGATGTGAAAAATGCTGACAATTCACCCTCTGGGTGCATAGAACGTTACGCGACTTGAATTGAAATCATTGATTTATCAACGCCGTAGTCGTGCTTCATCCTTTGCTTCGGGAGGTGTCTGTTTTCCAGATAGTAACAAAGCAAAGGAGATTGGATCAATCAAGGGAGACAACCTCTAGTTGCAATTCACTTCTCAATACCTCCCTCTGTGCGTGTGACTCATTTTCATGCCACAGGAGGCAACCTTTGGGGGAAACACTTATTTTTTGGTTTGAAGTGCCCTTAGGAATCAACATTTCTCGATTTGACTAATCCGACTGAGTCCAGTCGAGGAGAAACCCGAGTCGGTTCCTCAGGAAACAATGATTCATCCACATATGCGGGGATAGAAACCATACGATAGGCCTTTTGCGTGTTGGGAGGGGAGGAAGTGAGAATCTCTAGCATCGTGGAAAGTTAAATGGCCGCTCGTTGCAAGTTTTACAGCTCACACAAATAAAATGATCATTCCATTCTGAATCAATTTTCAGGGAAAGTAAAATTAGGATTAGGAATAAAAATAACCAACGAAATATACGAAGTTTATTCATTCTCCACTTATTATGACTTCTAACCTGCATTGATGAAACGGCTGCATACCCAAATTAATGAATGGGTGGTCCACTTTGTTTACGGTTTTCGCGTGATTTTAATGAAAACGTATGCTCCTTCTTGATAGTTAGCTGACTGTTATAAAACGTGTTTCTAAAACACCGAATCGGATTTATTATTGACAAGAACTCGTTAAAAATGTCTTGGTACGGAAACGAGACACAAACCAGTACATTTTGATTTGCGTTGCTCTAGATCACCTCTAGATCATCTCAGAATTTCAGTTGGCCGTATTGCAATTCATTCTGAATACATTACTGTTCTGCTACTGTTAGCAACACAACGCTACATCTGTAACCACGGAATTGACAGAACCTCTCTAAATACCTATTTGGTTACTTCGTGCGGTTGTTGCGTCGGGCCGATAGTCTACAGTCTGTTTTCACAGCTTGAATGTGGGCTACAGCTGTTAGCAAATTAGTCTCCTGTAAATGAAATGACTAACAGAAGTCAGTATGTTATTTGGTTGCATAAGTCCCCTAAAGACCCATGATCGTGAAATCACTTCAATTACACCCATTTTGGGGTATTTCATAACCGCTTCTAACCGGTTCGAAATCACTAACTTTCCACATGATCCTTCGCGTATCCACGCTCTTCTCAATGATCCATGCGTTATCAGCACTGACGACCTCCTCAAGACAGTTCGTTCTGATTTTCTTCCCAGATGTGTTAACAGTCATCAAGCGGAGTTTCATTCTTCTGTGAATTGAAGACACCCAAAACACTCTTTATGAAGCAACTTGTTTAGTCCCTTGCCCAGGGGAGTTTGAGAGCTTGAATTATTTTTTGTTGTACGCACAGTGCAGGCTCGGATACTAATCAACTCTGCGGTCGTTCTTTATATCTTTGTTTTGTCCCAAGATGCTTTTCGAATTCGCACGTATTTCTCTTCTAGAATATTCCTCAATCGATACAAAATGACGTTCACCGTGATTTACCCATCCAAAATCGTGTTTAAGCAATTTTGCAATGTGATTCTGCGATGTATCTTCGGGAAATTGGTATCAGAATTTTTGTTCCGCTGGCTGACACAGTGCTTTCTTTATACAATACGTTCTCATTCATTATCATCTCAGTAACTATCTGAAAGCTAATTTTTAATAGCGTGCAATGCCAAAGCAAAAGCGATAACATTCTTTTCACTAAAAATTCTGTCTACATTGAATGAATAAAGTGCACTCGTGACTTGACTTGACTTGACTCGACCGTTTAATATCGCCAAACGTCGCTTTCATGAATCCACACAATGAGTTTATTATTTTTAACCTCAAGCAAACCTCAATATAAACGTGCCATGGTTTATTACCGAGTGAAAATTCTCGCCCGCAGAGATAGGATCAGGAGGTAAGGTTCAACAAACGATTCTAATAGTGACGAACGTTTTTCATCTTATTTCTCTGTGATCTTTCCCCAGTGAATAAAAGAATGCATGCATACACTTTAATGTTATCGTGGAAGATACGACAGTACGAAGATGCTTTCGTTTGGGATTCACCGAAAGCATTACGGATTTACCGTAAACTAAATTCGGATGGTCGTTGCTTTCGGAACATGGGAGTGAAGCATGATAGTTCATAGGTTGGAGTTTCGATGCTCACCAGAACTTTTCTGTCTCTAGTTCCGGTAGGGACACAAATATAGTGATCTTCCCATAGACATCTCTCGTGGGAGGAATCATTCTGCCAATGGATGAAACTAGCTCTCGATGCCTAGGCAGGCATTTTGTACCAATGCGCCAACTGGGAAGCAGCATTGTAAAACAGTTACATTTCATTACCAAGCAGAATTTCACCCTTTGATGACACTCAGCACAACAGTTTGTTTGGCATCATACTGCATTTCTCCCAAAAATCATCAAATCGATATATGGCCTCACGTGTGCTTTGACAGACAGGAGTACTACACAATGCCATTCAAGCAAACTTTACCACGCTCAGCAGGATGGGGTCTGGAATGCAGGATCATTGTTGAATTTCCGACCACTTTGTCATTTGATCGAATATGATTCATTCGTTACCATAGCCATATTAAGGGTTATCTGCTGGATGTCACCGGAATTTAGGTGTACAATAATATACACACGGTGGGATTTATTGGGGGCACAATTGTCACAGCGAATGTTTTCGCCTGTAAAAAATGTATAACTGCTACACGCCGATGATTCGCTGGGCAGGGGGTACAACAAATCACAGCTCAAAATACTGTAGTATTCGCGCCCCGTTGAAAACAAACGCTTCATTCTTACCATCCTAGGCGTATATTCGAGTGTGATGATGTTGGAAACTGAAACTGTGTACTATGCTTTTGCAAGTCAATTTGTCTCAATATCGTATCAAGCTGTCCTCGGATTATTTATAGCTGTCGCGTTAACCTCTCCGGTGCTGACAAGCCTCCCAGCGATGTCTGGATGACTATCATGCAACACCAATTTCTCTACCTACCGTTGAAATGCAGGAGACGATTGTGAGACGGGCTTCGGTCACACACGCCTCAATTCTCATGGCATACATATCAGTTGTTTATCTTGCTAGTACGCGTATGCCTCCGTATGTATGTCCTCCTCCACTGATATCAGTAAATCATGCGCGATCAACGCTTGGGCCATTGCTTACCGCTATCGCACGTTGCTGTAATAGAATTCATAAGCTACACCTCAAGCGGCTGCACTGGGACATCAATAGATCATGCTCAGTCGATATACACATCAGTATCGACCAGATTTACATTCAGTCTGTTGGACACTTTCAGGTCAAATCCATCTTTGTGACACCCTCACAGAAGCACACAGACATTCATTCATACATTCTTTCCACCTAGGTCTTGCATTATTCTATTGACTAATCGAACTATATATGTGAATGCTTGAAGTGATATATCGAAAATAATCGTAAATTAATCCCGGCGATGCATAAGAACAACGTGAAAATGCGAAGACATTTCATGTGAATTTCATACTTTAACCTAAATTCACCCGATTTACTTTGTGTGATGGACGTGTTTCAGTAATACCATGTGATTTCAGCGATAAAGATTACTAAATTCCGAGCCCATACTCAAAGAAGTGCATTTTGGAAGTATTCCAATTTTTAAACTTGTATTTTGTTATAAAATCCCGTAACTCTTATGAAACTTGTGGGATATTTCGACAGCCCTGGTCACGTTATTTTCTTTGCAGTTGATTTGATAGAGATATCTCATTCCCCTCAGAAAACATGGCTACAAGGATCACTTAGATTGATCAGCGCTTGGATGTGCTTCAGTGGTGGTGTCACAAAGATGGATTATGACCTGAAAGTGTCCAACAGACTGAATGTGAATCTGGTCGATACTGATGTGTATATCGACTGAGCATGATCTATTGATGTCCCAGTGCAGCCGCTTGAGGTGTAGCTTATGAATTCTATTACAGCAACGTGCGATAGCGGTAAGCAATGGCCCAAGCGTTGATCGCGCATGATTTACTGATATCAGTGGAGGAGGACATACATACGGAGGCATACGCGTACTAGCAAGATAAACAACTGATATGTATGCCATGAGAATTGAGGCGTGTGTGACCGAAGCCCGTCTCACAATCGTCTCCTGCATTTCAACGGTAGGTAGAGAAATTGGTGTTGCATGATAGTCATCCAGACATCGCTGGGAGGCTTGTCAGCACCGGAGAGGTTAACGCGACAGCTATAAATAATCCGAGGACGTCGTATTTCGGCGGGGCCTTCGAATTTCGGCCGTGCTATCCGTTTTTTCTATCATCGGATTATTCACTGCATACTCATAACTGTGTCCGACTTTTGTATCACTCGCATGAACTTTTACCTTTATTGCGAAGGCAACTGTTGTGCTACTACAATCATGACAAATTTGATCAAATACACTCGTGATTTCATGCATTCCATCAAATGGACCAAATAAGCAGCGACAACCTCTTTTGGGAAGACTTTAAGGAATAAAAGCAAATGGACGTTCATAAAGCTTTCGAAAAATTCGAGGAAGCATCGAGCCGGTTGAAAAGTTGCTCTTCCGAAGCAAACCATCTCCCGCTTTTGTGTTACCATCATTCTCAGTCCTAACGTTCGATCTCTTATCGGAAAAATGGCCGATCTCACCAGCTTAATCAAGCAACGGGAATATGCCCAACTAGGTGTGATCATGCTACAAGAAAGTTGGCTCCACAATGAAATTGAGGATGAGATAATACACCTGAATGGATTCGCTAGCTATCGCGTCGATCGTCCTGTTCCTTATTCCCGACGGGGAGGTGGCGTTATCACGTATGTTAAAAATCAGTGGTGTCATCTGACCAAAAATGTGTTTATTTATTCCACGCGTTATATAAACGCATCGGCAACTCAATGTAAGCCAAGAAATTGGAGTTTTTCTCGGTCACTTATTCTTGTAAATGTATACATAGCTCCCTCTTGCTCATCCCATGTTCTTAATGATTTTTATGATTCTCTTTCAACTACACTGATTGAATTCGTAGATAATTCTATTTGTATCATTTGTGGGGACTTCAACAATTTCGATACCCGTTTCTTAACCACCTTAGGTCTTGTTGTTACCTT
>UZAN01039818.1:21679-51127 GCA_900618425.1 Echinostoma caproni | reverse complement strand
GGGGGTTTTCAAACCAACCATCCAATAGTTCTAAAAATAGCCACCCCAGTTATCAAAGTCCCCGTCTGGAAAGAAGTTGCATGAATTTAATCTATCAACACCACTTCCTCACATACGCACAGAAAATTTGTTACAGGAAAACCTCATGTTGCGAGCATGTTACTGTTATCTAAAGTTAGTAGTTCAACATTGTCGATGACACTAAACTGCATATTCAGGCATAGTGAAACGCGAGATATCCCAACCTCGCTGCTCAATCATACCAATGNCACGGTGACATTTGAATACGCCCATTTTCGGACAGCTAGACCCTAGTTTTTACGATCCCAAGCGGTACTGAATTTTGCATTCTTACAAACAGCGGGTGAACTTGCGTTTGGTTACGAGTGTTTCACTGAGCTATTACCCGTAGATGACTATATTGTCTATATCCGTTCTGTGGCTGAATGTTTCACGGGACCACACGAATTCCCTCTTTTTCGTCCATCCCGATTGAACTCGCGCATTCCGAACTATCCTTTAGATCATGAAACGCACCGTTGACTTCCAAAGGGACTGACGAATTACAGAGAACCTCCCTTAATGACGTGAAACACTGCTCATAATAGTAGTGAGTAGTGAAGGTACTGGGCCACATAAATCCCGTTAGGCTCCCTGGCTGGGGACCTCGGGAAGATCGTAGCCGATGGTTAGAGACACTGAGTGATATGTCTGACTGTCGTTAACAGTGGCGCTCGTGCATCTTCTCAATTTCTTTGCAACCATAGACCACTGAAATTTTCCATTTTCTGTTCGACTCTACCTTTTTCTCCTATTCTTCATCCAAATGAGCAGCCAAAAGATAGCAACCAAAACCGCCACACGAAGGTGCATGGCTAATGGTTGTACAAACTAAACTGAACTGAAGTGAGTGAGTAGTATGCTGGGTGTACGCATGATGAAGCGATTTGCGTATTCCCTATTGATTAACCGGAGAATAAGATATCCGGAACGCCTGGGTGGATTCAATATGGTAACCACGGAAGATGAAAGCAGACTAATAATCAGTAATTGAAAATCTTTCAGGGAACCATAGAATGACTATGCACCATTCCCGTTTCAATTAGGAATCATTCATTTGGATCATGGCCTTGTGGGTTTATAACACCATTAGTTGTTGAGCCTTTGGTATAAGTCTGCACTGCTTACAAGAAAAGCCCCAAATTCATTAAACACATGTACCGGTAACAATTTCATTGGTGGACAGATTCGTTAACCGTTTTCGTTAATAATAACGGGAAATATCTGGAGTTTTGGTTAAAGACAAGTCAAACGAATTGCATAGACGTCAATTCCACTTAAACTCCTCATTCATTGAACTACACGAAAGCAGCCATGTGCACTCTACAGGCCGTATAAGAATAAAATGAAGTTTTGGGTTTTGACGTGTAGAATGATTTTGGTGCATTATTTTATATTCATTTCCCTCCATATATATCAGACCTACACACGGAAATTAATTTTTAGAAACATAATTCATTATTTCTAACGACAATTCCCAAATTTACAAACCGTTTCTGCTTCCAGGTTCTCAAGTATTATCAAGCGAATAGAAATAAATGATCGAGCAACGTACTATTTTTATATCCATGCAACTGCTCAACGTCAATCGTGATTATCACTGACACATCAATTTGTCAGTGGGAACTAATTGAACGGAACAGTGGAGATTGGACGCGCTAGGTCGTGTGTGCATCGACAACAAAATGAGAACAGAACCACAGGCACACAACCTATTTGACAATCGAGTACTAAGTAGTGTTTGTTTTTATGGCTAGTTCCTCCAATCCCATATCTGAACACGTGATATAGATGAACATGCTGTTTAATGATTTTATTTTCAAGTATTTCCAATCAAATGTATTCAATTAAACTTATCTGAAAGCAAAAAGGAATGCAGTTTATTGCTTGATCAAATAATTGGTCAGTCGGTCGATCAAATTAGTAGTAGTGTTGTAGTTGGTGATTGCTTCCAACGACCAAAAATCAAAAAGATCACTAAGGGAAATTTGCTAGGTCTCAAAGAAGAACTACCAATTTACACATTCATTATCCGTCGCGTGGCCAGGAACTGCAATCGTATGTTTCTGATTAGATTTTTGTGTTATGTATGTCAAATGGGTGCTGGCTCATTTGAAATCCCCCGTAAACAACTATCCTAAACTAGCACCGTTTTCTGGAATCATAACAATAGTAGGATCATTTGTTTGTCACATTTGTTGGCTCAAACTGATGAATCATTCACGACCAGAGTAACTATGAAAATTCAAGAGGTGGAATCAAATTATGTTGTGGACGAACTTCTGTTTTTCTACATCGCATCCTAATAATTCTGACTCAAGCTGGTGTTTGAGACCTTATTCGTTGCGACCGGCCTGGTAGACGCCCACATAGAACGGGAACTTACGATTCGACAGTGTGTCTCTACTGTAAAGTGTGAACATCAATCAAGCCTCAAACCACAGCGCTTCCTTCAATTCTAAGCTATTCGAGACCTCTGGATAATTAATTGTCTCATCATTCAACCGACGTCAAGGGCATCACAAGTGTACATCGCCCATTGTATTGTAATTGAATAGATCAACAGATCAACTGTTCAGTGGCTATCCGTACATAAGTCTGCGAATGGGCCACTAGAACCCCGAGTGACACAGAAATTTAGGGTTAAACAGTACCTGAGTGTACAGGAAGTTTTGCGAGAACACCCGCCTCCCGTCTAAGTGTCATACGTCTTCAATGAAACAATGTCGATTTTTCCGATTCTGTTCCTCTCACCTGATGCGTGATTACTTAGCGTCTTCAAAATTCATCGAAATTGGGATTTTCAAAATTGCACTGAACTCAGGGTATGATTGTGAGTGTGTGTGTTGCCCACTGTACGAACATTTGCTAATTTATGTCATTCTTTCTCACCCCATCCATCCATGTATGCACACATATGCACAGACAAAAAACTGTCAGTACGAGTGTGTTGAGATCACGTGATGAAATGCTTTTTTCCAACGTAGATTAATTTCAAATAATGATGCAGCGTGTGACCCTGATAAAAATCAACGAAGGAAACCGTTTTCTGTGAATCTCACTTATTCGAAAGTACGCAAGCAAAAATTGGCACTTTCGAATAAGTCACTATCGTCATAAACTGCACGGAGATACTTCCATCTTAGGTAACCTACAAAATAAGTAGTTGCCCAAACCTTTACTGTTTGTAAGTCCAAAATAGTCGACAGTTTCAATTTATCAAATGCTCACTGCGCTGCATATGTTCGGGATCGTGTGTATAAAAAAGACCACATTGACTCTCAAGTATACCAAAGTGATCCACTATTGACGAAATGGAAGTATCCGCCACCTTTTCAACCTTTCTATCTGAGGAGTACAAATGAATCACGAAAATCACAGCCATAAAGACTCACCAAGGCTTGTTTATTAGTATTTGGAAAAAACTTTACTCTAGTATAAATGCTGTTGCCCATAGCAACCCACAAGTGTTTCACAGGGACCCTTTGCTTCTGTTTCGATTAGACCTCTATAAGTCATTTAATCATACATGACGACTTCAGCGGAATTTTACCGTTGAGTTTATCGCGAGCCAAGGTCTGGCTCGCCCACGCAACGGTTCATGTCCACCGTTAGGCCTAAGCCTAGTGATCCATGTTATTGACGCTGAGGTCACACTGATCGTCGATGACGATTATTCAGATCTAAATCCCGACCAGTTAGTCATCGACGGCACGCGTTCAGAGGACCGACAGTCAAACTCCTATCCCTTAAAACTTGCAGTTTCGCTTAGTAAACCACAAAGTGCTTTCTGGATGTTTCCGCAGAAATCGGTTTATTCCGAATAGACGGGTGACATGTGACATGTGTGTAGGTCCCAGACACCGTGAGCTTGCGAACACGGGAGTGGGCCTTTGGTGAGGATCTGGTGCGTGACGTTGGTGGTCAACGTAGGGATGGGACCTGACGAGTGCATCGAGGTGGGAAACGTAGCGAACAGGTCGTTGTATGAAACTCCATGGATCGGTTCGACGTAGAGCTAGCTGTGTGGCTGAGTTCACTGAAGCCTACGAACCGGTTACGGAGAGATTAGTGTGGCGGTTTGCAAACCTAAGGGATTTCCGATCGACCATGAGATCGATATGCTGGAGTAGGTCGATGCCTGTGATGGGAAATGGGGCCGCTGCGACCAAGAACACCCAGGTTGAAAATCATAGCGATGATTTGCAAATTGATCACATAAGAATGTCCAAAAAAATAGTCCCGCAGATGCAGATTATAAAGATGTACTATACATGCAGCAATATTTTTTGGGTTACTGCCAGTGGTTGTATCACTAAAGTGGGAATTTCACGCTCATTAGGTGTGAAAAACTGGTGAACCTAGGCATTCTTTTCCTACCACACATTCAATGTGAAGCTCACATATACTGCCCATGCAAACTGACTCAGATCATTTCGGGTAGAGTGGAATAGTCTTCCTGGAATTTAGTGAAAACTTAAGAACTACACATGCAAATACATGAAAACAAGAAATCCTAAATAACTCACCATGACCGACTAGTAAACGTAGTTGTAAATCGTACACACCGGTAACTCGGTTCAGTTCGTTCACACGACAGAAGGAGCTCCACAATGAACGCAAAGACCTGAGAAGAGCCAGAGTTGGGTTAGGAGTGAGACGTGGGCTACACCGGGACGGAAGTGCATATATGTGCGTGCGCGCGCGTGTGTGTGTGTGCGTTTGTGTGTGCACGCATGATCAGGGGACATGTGATTGAGACGGTGAATACATTGATGGAGTTGTTCATTCAAGGTTCGGATGGATTGATTGCGGGTAACGAGGTAGTGTCATAGCGGGATGGGTCGAGAGGGGGAATGGACAAACAAAAAGGCAAAAAGAGGACCAGTCACTTCGGATGGTCCGGGGATCCACAGACCGAGCTGGAGTAAGGCTTCTGTTTGATTTTCTATATACCTTTATGCGATCATTGCATAAGGCAGTTTTCGTATATTCTGTCTCATCTGACCGATTATGAAAATTAGCAAACGTGACCTATGCATCAAGTATTTGACCTCCAGCTCAACCCTTAAAATGACATGGTTCACTTATGACAGATATGCCAAACTTGGTATCCCATCAACACCGTGTTCTCAATAAACAATTTTTAAAAATCTTGTGGTCAAAGGTAATCACAATGAAAGTCGCGATTACACACCGCTGATCATGTTTAGTTTCCCACTTTTATTTCAATCAGTGCGTAACTTGTGAGCAAGTTGCATGTTGGCTGAGTCGGTCAATCAAAGGTCTGACATAAATCTAGGGGTAAAATTCGGTAAAAAAGATGGCAGTTCCTGAACGATGGTTTTCATTAACGGGGAGACTAATGAAAGGGGTTGGGTGATCTCAGAATAAAATGAGAAAATTCGCAATTGTTTGCTCAATAATGTAAACCTGCAGGCGATATACCTTGAACACAATGCTATTTTGTATAGTTACTTCAAATTACCCTAAAGGTTACCTTGCATGTGCTTTTCTAAGGATTTGCAAGCTGACTTTTTTCAGTCAAACATAACATTTGACTTTTTCTTTAGCAGCGGGATGCTTAGCATAAATAGTGTGCCCTTCCAGTGAACCAGTGCTCAAAACCCTGTGTGCTGAATTTAATGACTCGAAGTGGACCCCATGATCTTAGCCTGGTTCTGTGTGACGAAGTGTAGATGGAAAAGTTTAATTCAGATGTCAGATGCAATAAATAATGATAATAATAATAGTTATATTAATAATACTAATTCTTAGTTCCTATCATCGAAAGAAAAATATTGTTTTCGCTCCTCGAGCAGTTCAAACAGATGGGGGGTTTGCTAGTTGAAAAAGCTATCCATCCTTTTCATGGCGAATGCCCAAAAGGCAACTCCAATGTCAGAATTATTTTCTATTGCTACATTGGTCCTAGCAGGATAAACTACACCTTTTCCCATCAGGCTTTAGCCAAACCCCACAATCCTTTAGCCAAGACCCGTCGTCCTCTAGCCTCGACGCACAGAATTTAGTCACGCCGTAGTAATTGAGTTAGATCAAAAAGTATCGGAATATTTTGAAGTCAACGGATATTAAAAAAATTATTTTCTACAAATGTTGATGTTGCAAAATTTGGTTAAGAAATTGAAAGGTGTTAGGGTTGCGTGCTACAATACATGTTGATTGGAGAAGGTTTAACCGGTGCCCGTATCGTCAAACTATTTGACACAACTCGTACAACTTCAGCGTTTCTGTGTAACAAGCAATACTATTAAGAGTAAAATTATCAAATGTAACTCAAACGCAACATTAGATAATTCAGAGATATGCAGTTCAGAATACTCAATCTGTCAGTCCCATAGGGAGTACTGGATGATAGCATTCGGACCAAATTGTTCCATGCTATTGCGGTAAGTATTCCGAAATCGCATTAGTTTTTGTATAAAATAAATACTTTTTTGTGTATTTTTGTTCTGTATCAATGCGGGGGTATATATATTCAGAGGATAACTGGAAACTTTCGCTGATGAGTGAAAAACAGATGACCGAGAAACAGCAACTGGAAACTCTACCCTACCCACTGGTCGTTAGGTTGCGTCATGAAATACCCTGTGTCACTGAGACTTTTCTGAAGCAAGCGCCACTTTCGTTCTGATTAAGCTCCACCTCTAAAACGACTTACTCTTCATAATCAGAGGGTAGATTGAACCATTAACACACGTAGCACTGAACATGCGTCCAATTATGAGGTGAGGTATCATTTTGAGTAATCGGTATCAGTGGGGCAAGCCCAAGATACACTCTTCACAGATTGCCTCGCTACCAAAAAGGAGTAAAACGGATGATTGCCATACTAGTGACCCTTTTATGAAGCCTTGGGTCTCGCTAATAACAACGTAGGTCTCTTTAGACTCTTAAACTGGTTCAGTTCGACCCATCATATTATGAAGATCGTTCTGGAAAAAAAAAGAAAATGCAGAGGCAGCAGTCGGCATGACACAGATCCGAAATCGACTGTTCAAGGTTGGCCGATACAGAATAATATGTATATTTCCGTGAGACCTTTTGTGGCATTGGAACAGAAAAGTGAACCAAATGTTAACTGGAATTGCACCATCAGCGTGGTTTTCAAGATCAGCCTGACTCTGTTACCAATCGTTTCACACCTTGTGAGCTCTAAACCAGAGGAAAAGCGATCAAGATATTTTACCCCCTTCAAATGGTATGCGATGACGAAATTTTTAGTAATATTCAGTCACCAAAAGTGAGTGTTTACTGCTTTGATTTTTATTTCCATTGGTCGAACATCCACAGATATGAAACACTTGAGACCGACTGTACATCAACGAAGTTAATAAGTTCCCTTTTTCAAATTAATTGTATGATGAACTTTGTCTAGAACATTGTGACTGCTTCTTGAACCAAAACTGTTCAAAGGGCTGTTCCACCTTGTTTTTGAGCCTCGTCAGCGGCACGAAAGAGAGAGGCAGAAAGAAAGTCTACTTGCCAGCCTTTGTAACCCACTGGAAAGCTGGTCAGAGGGTTTTTCGTTTTGTCTATCCACGTCATGGAACGATCCGTCTACACGAGAATTCAGTCTTACTTATCATAACACCAGTTTCTAGGTTCAGAATGCGGTCCAGATCAACAAGACGGAAACAGCTGCGCAGTGCTTCCCAGTATTAAAGGCAAACGTAATGGAATGATCACAACAGCAGCAACGCACCGGCGTTAGATTCGTACACTGTGAACAGCTTTCACGCNNCACTGAAAATTAATGTGACGTAGAAAGGTTGCGAATTTCCTTCATCCGATTTATCCCACTTGCGATGCGCTGTTTCTGAGCGAGCAGTAATGAAAGTTACGCATAGACAAGCTTCTGTGATTACGGGACTATTTCCTACACCCCCACTAACCCCTCTCCGAAATGTATAATACATTTATGGAGAGAGAGAGAGAGTGAAAACCAACACAAACACAGACACACCTCGGTACAGATAATTTGGACTCGCGTGGAAACACCATCATGGCCAGATCTTTGGTCAGGCACACTGGACGTGTACAACCTTCCACATCCAAGTAGCACGACATTGTCATGTATACGCGTTGTCCCGACGGGGTCACCCGATTTAACAGCGGGGACGCGTGCAACGAACTGTCCCATGCGGCCTCAAAACGGAAGAACACCCTGAATGAGGATAGAAAAAAATATTTGTTACATTGAGATATTTATCTAAATATTAAAAGGACGGAACGTTAAATGGGTGATGGATGATACTGATGAGCAAACCCTGAGGCAATGCAAACTATGCTTATGGAAAAACGCACGAATCTACTGTGTTCGGACGACAAAACCATCTGGATGTCACATAATCCGTGGAACTGAAATGCGTTTCTTTTTGTGGCTCTCTTATTCGGCAAAGAATGTTTTTCCTACTAAATATTATGAAATCAACTGTAATGTATTAATCTGTGAATCTCACCAAACGAGCTAATTCGCTACTACGTGCTTTTCTTCCAATATGTAACATTAATGTTATATTCGAAGTTACCGATTCAGGTAACAATTTGCTGTGAACCATATTTGCGAGTTTTCATCAAATGAAATGCAGGCAACACAGATGAACCGGTTTCTCTGGTGATGGAAGAAGCCAATCTTCACATTTTTCTAAGTATGAAATGATTGGTCATCCTTCCTGTGTCGCGGCAGACAGGGGGTTATCAATCGATATTTGATAAAGTGAGAAATTGAGTAAACATTATTTAAACCGTAAACATTTTTCATACAAGTCATATATGTCCTATTGGGGCTAAAAATGATGTGGCGAGAGGTGAGTGGCTGCAAATAGCACATCCTTGAAAAACAACTGGCTTGCAGGGAAATCATTCATTGTGTCATCTCCAAGTTCTTCCCCCACCCATACAAAAACCTCCCAATGGGATCTTCTGTTTTTGAATGAACTATCAACGTATTGAGTCATATACGACTCAACCAGTAAAAACTATCTGGCTAAACGTCAAGACCAAATAACTGAAGGGACAGTTATCGCTTCATCCTTTTTCATCATGAAAAATATACTTAAACAAGGGGACTAAAAGTGTTCTTTTAACTAAACAAAAACAAAAATAACGTCATCTCTTGTCACACTGCTTATGGGTTGGACCAGTTTGCGAAAATCCCTGTAAATTGCTTTACTCTATAATTTTCCAACGCCACGAACTGCACAACCACGACGATGTTTTGTATCATACAACGATGTGTGGTGAAAAGTAGTAGAAATTAATCCCCTGGCCACGGGGACCTACAGTTCAAGCCGGATAACTGTTGATCTCTACCTCCCGTGAAGTAAGGAACGTGAAGGTTTACCGGGGTTAGATGTTCTCAATTTGCATCACGCACTGAACAAAACCAAGGGGAGACTGAAAACCCACACATCCGTATTTTTAGTAGTGTTTTATCAAAAATTGATTGCATGTCTTGAAACGGAGCTAACAGTTCTGGCGAGGGTATTTACAAAGTAACTATGGTCGGTCGTCAGTAATGAGTTCTAGGGTCATTGTTGTGGGTACCCTTGGAACCAACGACTCTAAATGCAGATCAATACCGATTTCTGGTGGATAAATGATCTATTATTTCGAATCATATGAGGCACGTTTGGTCATTCTCGCTTTACAAGGAGACTGCAGCATTCGAAAAGAGAAACCTGTTTATAAATGTTACCAGTTTACTGGATGAACAGGAAACACAAAAGGTCTCAGAATAAACAACAGAGTATCGACTATGTGAACCTCATACTCACCGATCATCACCAGCTTGAGGGAAATAGCGTGCCGGTAGCAACGATAATGACAAAATTCTAGTATTGCCATCGGAATCAAGCCATTCCGGTGTCTCTCGTACCCGACCCACGACCACTTCGTGCACGTCCAAAAACAACAGGCTTGGTGTGTTGCATAACAACTGCTCCGTGCCCGTCGGGTATGGTTCATGAATGAGCGTGATTGCCAGACGTCTCTGCAAGCCCTGGTGTATAAGAAACACACCCTGGCACGGAGCCTCGTCCAATCGATCAACAGGGACGGGAGAGTAACTAGAAGTTAAAACAAAGTTGCAACAAGTTTATGTAAATTATTGTTCTTGAGTCTACACATACAAACAGTTATTCTTTGTATACGTTTTGATATTATTCCTCCCAAGCTAAGGTAAATTACGTGCCAGGTTGTGATATCAACACTTTTCAGAAAATAGGAAATATTCACATTCCATCTCTAGTAAAATTTTTGAGTATCCAACTGCATCTGTTAGAACAGAAACTTGAGTGTTTAATCTTTAAGCGCACAACTCCTCTAACTTATTGATACATTGACATAACAACAGAATCAAAACATAAAACCAGAAGGAATGAAAGCTTGAACCATAGAACAACAATACATTACCCCGTGAATCAATCACTCAAATAAAGCAAGCTAATTTAGTCGACCACAATGGAAACATGAAGTAGGTAAGTGAACATAGTACATCACTGGAATTCTAATGCACCCAATATTAGTAGCAGGCGTCAATCAAACTCCCTGAGACTCGAACGAGAACCCTCCTACATAGAAAGAAGGTATACCAATGAACTAATGGAAGGGAATGTACCTAGAGTGGTCTCTCATTTTTCCTGTAAATCATAGCAAATTGCATCTGTGATGAGAGCTCAAATCGTGCCGCAGCTCACTTGCATCGGGTGTCACGTGACAGGTTGGTTTCGCTATCGACATTACCCCAGTAAATCGTTTCGACATAATGATAGTCAGCCCGATCCAGTTCAGTGACTTGTGTTCTTCCTAAACAGGGAAGTTCAGCTATAACAGCATCACCATATTTTGTATCATTCATTTGTATTTCGATACACTCGACTGCATGGAAGAGGACAAAGTAAAAAAGCTTATGATTCGGTCATAAGGTGTGAAAGCATAACACTTGTGGATGGTCTTAACCAAAGAAGGGGGTTGAGATTTGAGTCTCCTTTAGAACTCTGTGACTAAAATTTCAAGCCTAACAGGTCGTAGGCTGAAGTTATACCTCCTCAATTCATTGTCCGTGTCCAGTTCATCGGATTTTACTCCCTTTTAATAGAGCCAAACATCGTTGATGCCCCAACACCTGGATGCGCCATCACACAGATGGTCACTGCCAGAACCTGTGGCTTTTGGCCAAATTCTCTAGATGAACTATCAGTATTTCACCCGTCCAGTTATGGCTCCGCGGTTTTACCCTTTCGTCTTATCACATTGACCAGTGAACATCTCTGTGTGACGGCAGTAGGCGGGACTTTCTCAGCTGAGGCTATTTAAATCACTTTGTCTTTTTGGGTTATTTATTGAGGTACCGGAGGAAAATGACAAATTGCAACCAACGCAACCCAATTCCAACCATACTGATGTTCTTGAAAATCAAATTCGAAATATTGCAGCACAGTGGATGAGGATGAGGATAACGCCGGCAACGGAATACTAACTGCCGCTCGGAATAAATGTGTCTGTACATCCAACTAATCGATGTCAAAATGAATAATACATCAGCATATGATCTATTCGGTTCAATCTTTAATAAAAATAACCAATGAATGTTGAGGGAAGTAACCGACCGTATCCGAATAGCTGTACAAGGCTGCCTGTCTCTCCAGTTTAAGTCCACGTTGTTTGATGCAGGACCAACCAGATTATTCCAATTTGAGGTTAAAGATAGCGTCTTGCAATACTAGCAGGACTCTGGCAATGAGATACAGGTTTGGAATGATTTCTTACGTGCCCAGAAAGAGGCGGTTTTCAACTGGAAAATATTTTTCTTTCGATTATATTTCTCACTGAATTAATATACATTATCTATTCTAGAGTTCCGCAAGCAGAATTGGATTCACATGGAAATTTCAAAATCAACTGACTCAATCATTCCGATAAAAATACAAAACACTATTCCTATAGTATTTGGTTTGGGGGTCAATGCAAGAGGTGCACTTACTCGCCGTTTGCATCCAGTTCCAGAATTTCAAACCAAACAAGGACGTCTTCACGGCGAACCAAAGTGGAACTGAAACCAAAATAAATACGGCTTTGAGATTACTACCGCTACTAATACTACCAGTTTAAGCTGCCCGTGTGACATTTGAACGCAAGTAGTTGGTGATGTTCTAATACCTTAAGTTATTAAAACTAAGAATCAAAGTAAATGGGGTTCGTGTCATTCGGTTTGATAAAAAAATTGACGGTTGTCTGTACACGATCGGTTATACAAGCTATGGTAACTAATCACTTGTTTAAACCTCCTAGGTCGATCTACCTTGTGTAGGTTAACTGCGTCAATCTGAAACAAAATAATCTCACATGATAACAGCAGAACATGTGAAAACAAGTTTGACGAGCCTCGAATCCAAGCTGAACTTAAACACCGTTATTAAGCATACCATATTTGGAGTGATATTATGATAGTTTCACAAACGACCCAATTTTGTGATTGAGGGTAGAAATTTGGTATGATATTTACCCCCGCCCCCTTTTCTTCAGCCTCTTTCCGTCGATTACCTCAAGTGCATTCCATGTGTTTGTTGGAAGCTATGAAATGATGAAAAGGCAATGAGGGAAACACCACAGTCAATATGCCCATAACCGTAGACGTGGCTACTACTTAAGCGCGGTACAAAAAGGCTTTCAAATCTCTGAGCCAGATCACTTTGTGCCGTCTATAGTTACCAGGACTCCACCCACCTCGATGTTGCTCATGTTTCTTTAATCAAATACGACGGGATTCTTTAGCTTCACCGTACAAGTTCTTTGGCAGTAGTTTTGAGTATATAAGTGAATTGAATCTCGGGATTACCCTCATTGATGGAGAAAAAAGTTCGGATAGTAAGTCCATGAATTGACGAATGCCTAGTAACCCAAATTGTGAGAACGGGTAATGAAAATCAGAGTGAAGTGCTTAGCTGTAGTCAATGTTATCTACTGCTTAAGTACTGTCACAGACGTGTTGTCCTGCTTTAGGCGTAGACGACACACAAGTCGTGAATGCTGAGTATGACAATACCAAAATGTATCATCTGTTCGCTGTGGTTAACAAACTATGTGACTCCGAAGGTTGGATGCAACATGAGTGGTGTTCTTGACACACCTTTTTGTCGCACAGGTGATTCCGTGTGTCTGAAGAAATGGGATAGATTCGGGAGGAACTATACATGTCCCCCCCGCCCACCTCTGTTCAACTTAGAACTGCTGTCAACCTCTAACTAGCGACCACCGATAAACGATAGCATCGGTAGCATACAACCTCACGCAGGATGCGCATCAAGAGTGGGAGAAGGAGCGTGCACAAACTTGCGCCAGGCAATCCAGGGCTGTCATTTTTCGCAGATACTTGGGCAGTATTGTGCTTTTCTCTGGCATGTGTGTATGCGGAAACGAGCAATTGCCCAGCTTGATCAATTCCAGTCAGATTTTCATGTCCAACCTGAAAATGACGTGGAAGGCGTATCAACTGGCAGCTAATTATCTATCCATTTTCTTTTTCTTTTAACCTAATCGATACCATCACACTTGAAGAACTGGAACGGTTAGACACGTTAAGGAGCAATTGTTTTGTGATTTATATTTATAAAATAGAACAAATACTATTTAGTATATCGATCTGGAGAGGTGGTGATGGTACAGGAGGAAGAGAAGGAGGAGAGTGAGCTCCCGGAACCGTAAGACACACGGAGAACTTGAGCTACTCGTGAAGCTAAATACCACCTACTTTTACTTAAATTTGGTCCTACTTCAGATTGCTTACCAAAATTGCCAGATAAAGATTGAAAGCTAACCATTTTGAACTGGAAGCTTTCCAAAAGCCTGGATAATTTTGCCACTACAATGACAGTAACAGCATTTGAACGTCGTTTATTTTTCCTTCATTCAGAAAATGTTTACCAGTGACCGAGATCGGCTGTTTATTGTCATACTATGATATTTGTGCTACCGTTTATGAATGAACACATTCTAAAGTACGTACATGAAGCAACCATTACGCGTGACCCAAATGTCTGAATTGCATCGCATAGATCGACCACGGCCGTCGTACGACGTTTCCTCGAAGGATGGACCTGATAAACACGTTCTCTTTGTCGCTCCGTCATCGTGACAGAAATTGACCACGAAATTGATCAGGCGTACTACGAATTCATCGCTCAACGCAATCCAATTCCGTGCATTCAGATGCAAATGACATTTACAGTGTGCTTTACGAATCACGCAAAATCATACACAGACGCATTTGCAGAGATTCACGTTGAATAAAATTTACTTCGAGCTCTGAATTCCTTTCATATTTACCATTTCTATGTGTTGCTAAGCCTCTATCTGTGTTTGGCTTAGGACTTGCATGCTCATATACATATTTTTTGTAAACACGATTGATTCGAAAAAAGCTCACCGACCATGTCAGAAAAATCAGTCATGTGATTCCAGGGCATTTTTGCTCAGTCATTCATATACCACTGGTACTACTACTCATTGGTATCAGTTTAACAACAGTTTGACACACAGGTCAACAAAACTTGATGAGCAGATGAACAAGTATCGATAAATCATGCTAATCAGTTGATCTTAATAGCATTGTACAAATGGTTTCCACTTACCTGTTTAACGCGTCCATATTGCTCAATTTCATGGGAGGCACAGGTGAGGATATGGGTAGTGTTGGCGGTACTAAAGTACGGAATCGCCTAAAACATTTTGGTGTTGGAGGAGGCGATTAAGAAAAGATGGTTTACTTTAAATTGATTCAGAGAATGTTTATAGGAGAAATAATTTTGAATGCATATTTTTTTGCAAAACCATCAACTTACTGCACATAAAAATATGGAATAATGACTACGGAAAGGATCAAAGGGAACTGTGTAACTAGGGTCAACTAAACATCTTTGACAATGATAGTCTATCTCACCTGTATCTCTCCAGAGTTTGTTTGGTGAGCGACTATGGGATATTTGTGTCGCCAGGTTTTCCCAGAAAACGAAACCAATTACACAATGCTTTTGTAACGTTTGAAAACCGTACCAGTAATTTTGCACCGTGATCCTGGACCATTTTGGTTCATGTCGTCCTGCTTATTTACCTTACAGGTTTTCTCTTCAACCTCGACCCATAGAGAACCTGTCTGCTAATGTTTCCTCGAAACCGCGTACCCGAGTCAACTCTCTACCTCTCCGCCGTTTTCCCACAGTCGTCCGCCACCCGCCAAGCCTCGTATCGTCTCCATCTGCAAGAACACGACCGCATTTCTGCCTACTTCACTGTGCCGGAAGAGCTCAGAGTACGTTTCCATTACACCGTTACTATGGATATGTTTATATGCATCAGGAATTCTCTAACACCAAATTATCTGATGCTGAAATGGCCCAGATTGTCTGATTAATGCCAACCGAACCAGCAGCTATAAATTACATAACATCAGCGTTCAGTTTGTGTAACGTGAACCCAGTTCTGGTGCACATGGGTATCCGTGCAGAGACTCTCTCCAATCTGTGCTCGCGCGTGTACACCTGTGTGTTGAATGCAACACAAATAGACGTTTTTGGGACAGCCTAGGTGGTAAGGTCAATCAATACTGCAAAAGAGCTTAGTTTATCCTACACTGAAATATGTGCTAGCTACCATAAATTGTTAACTTCTGATCGTCTTCAGCAGTGAGAATGAGAACTGTAATTTAGCCGTTTGGGGAACTGACTTCTTGGTGTACGAGATTTCCTCATGCGCATACATATATATATCCTAAATCGTCGAATAGCAAAGCCAGTAGGCCAACGCAACTCCTATGAGGGTCACACTGAGATTCTCATGCGTAGAGTTCAAGCAGATTCACTGAACTGGCAACCTGCGCATTCGACCTTTGAGTTCGGAAATATACGACTTTAAGCATACTAACATTCATTCCGTGTTTATCTGTCTGAAACCATTTTTGGCTTTCACTCGATATCAAAAAATTACTGGTTCTAAATAGTTGGAGATGTCTATTTCCGTTTAGAAGAGACAAATCTAGGTAATGTTAGAACATTTCATATGTTTCCATACGGTGTGAGTTCGATTCCAGAGAACCACTCCCACCTGATCACTCCTGGAATTCACAGCTGAAACGTGAACCTGGGGCCCATCAAGATGAATCCCATGCCAACATCTGTGCTAGGAATAAGTCCAAATGTAGAATTGCATCTGCACCAATAGCATAGCTCATTGCTCCGATGATCACATATGAAAGTTTACTCGCGCGCTTAATTGGTGGATTAGTGAAATTGATTCCATTCTGGTTCATCTGCGATAATACGAACTTCATCAAATTTCAAAATGCTAATTCGTTTCTCGCACCGTTTAAAAGAGTGCTGAATTTAGTGCTGTTTCATTTAATAATATGCGTCTTTCCTGATAGGTAAAAATTGCAATTATATTAGAGGAACTTATTTGTAAGGTAACCCGGGTGATGCGTTTTGCTTTGGCCTATGATAACACTAAAATAGTTATGCAAACTTGGGGTTTGTATTGAAGTTCAATTTTAATCAACGCTTCATCCACTTCAGATCATATCAAGCTACAACTTCGAGGTAACTAGTTAATCCGTTTAGCTTTGAACTTATACAACTATAAGTTTATTTAAGAAAGCCAAAAAATGAACTCCTTCGTCACCAATCATTCATCGATCATACTACAGACCTAGAATGACTGATAACTGACTGTAGCCTGGAAGTAACCAAAGACAAAAAAGTTTTATTTACAAAACTCATTTGAGTAAACTCAGCAAAAAATTACCTTGACAGATACCTGGTTGGGGATAGGGGGCGTTCACTAGCAGTGGGATCTGTTTGGTGTCCGTAAACCTCAAAAATCATTGGTTGTTGACGAAGATAGTCTACCAGCGAAAGAGTGGAAGACGTCGTAAACTGTTTAATAGAAGGAAGAAAGAAAGAGAGGGAGAGAGTGAAGCACAAACCCGGCTCCAATATGAGTGAAAATATAACTTACATATTCACTACATGGATACAGCGGTCCTGTTCATTTCCATTCACAAGTTACCTAATTCGAACCGAACCTGATGATCTCTGTAGTGAATTCGAAACCTAGACAAATTAGAACCACTTTGTTTCAAGAAAGTGAAATTCAATTTCAGGAAAGGGATACTATTTTCAAATGAATATTTCTTGGTGTACACAAACTTAGAAGTTCACATGTTACGCTAAACTGGAAATAAATCACCAATTAGTTTCACTGGGAATGTCGAGTTCCATTGGCATCCGTGTAAAATATGTGATAATTTTTGGTTTTCCAGCTCGAATAATTTGACAGGACAAAGTGAGTACTTAAACAGTAAACGTGCCGTGATCAACAGAGGCGATAGTGGTAGCAGACGACTGTTCGTTCGTAAACCAAATCTTTCGCGCTTACTCCATCAAATACAAAACGCGACAAGCAACTGGAAAAAAAAGAGTGAGGCGTATTTTTTTGCTTGGACGCTGTCAGTAGATTTCTTTGGTTGCATTATGATACGGAAACCAATAATAGGCCTTTGTTTCGACGGGGGAAGACCTGCTGTTGCTTGATTGTGAAGAATCATAGTTTTGAAGATTTCACAAGCCAACATTGATTAAATTTCGATCGTTCGTAAGTAGTTCTTGTACCGTAAATTACATATAATATTTATGAGTTTAAATATAAAACTAGATTGTGAGTAAATAATTCCAGTATATTGATCCTAGAAAAACAGAGATGTGGTGAACAAGCATGCTTTCAGTGCTTGATCTTCCGTCCAATTACAGCACATTAGACAACTCAGGGAATTAACACGGGGAGATAGTCAAATCAGGGTTTTAGGATGCATAAAATGAGAGTTGGAGGGTGAAGACGGAGATGTTCCAACACTGACCGCGTATTTGGTGATAATCTCTTATGGAGTGTGAATATTTGACTGAAATGTTAGGTGGGGACACTTCGGACACATGGCCATGGGAGGGAAAGGGATTTACCGAACTGTTTGTGTGCACATAGTGAAGGGTTGTTTATTCTAATCTCTACCGCCTACGCTGTAGATAGCAATCGGGCTTTCGCATCCTTAGACCGAATCCCCATTAGTGAATAGATTCGACGGAACGATTCCCGCATATCCGCGATGGGATTAGTCTCGGCATCCGCACTTGCACTTACTCTTATCGGTCCCCGACTGAGCCAAGTTGGGTGATGTTCTCTCATTCCATCGGCTAAGCGTCTTGTGGTGTGACCTATGTAACTTGCGCCGCAGAAGCAATAAAACTGGTAGATCCTAAATGTGGTCATCTCCATCACTAGCCTGTCCTCTATCTATCCTACATCTATAATTATTTTTTGCTACACTCCTTAGTCTTTTGCTCATCGTCCTCGCAAGTGTTACCTTTGAAGGGAAATAAAATGCAAACGTTTTTCTTCTCCGTTAGATTTTGCAATGTAGGTTCTCATACAACGATCCATAATTTCCTCTGGGTATTCGCTTTTTAGAAGCGTTGACTTAACTGTTGCCAATTCACCATCTGTGTAAGTAGAACAAAGTCTTTTTACGTGATTGGCGATACACTGGATTAGGCATCGTGTGGTGATCCTAGCTTACGGGATGACGCCAACCACTTGGCAACACGTTACGATTTCCGGACAACTGTGATGAGTCATGTGACGCCAGCAAAGCGCTTTCGCGTTACATTCTCTAAACTACAAATCACAGGCCGATGGTACCCACCAATTAGAAGTCATGCGACCCAGACAGAAGCTGTACGACACTAGGAATACGAGCAAGCAATTTGTGGATGCCTGAATGACCAATAAACTTCCTTTGTACATATTATTTAAACCCCATGATTTCTTTTAATAAATGAACTGCTACTTCTGTGGCATTTTCTTGAGTCTCCGTTACGCAGGATACCGTCGTGCAAGTGCCAGTGTGATTCAATGCTTACCTGTCACTCGTGATTTCTACTACGTGATTCGTGATCAGTGCGCCCTTCAACTACTACACTTCGCTTACGCTGCATCGGGACAAAACTATGATAGGTGATACATAGTCTTGTCCACTTATTCTTTCGGTGTATATTCTATTTCTGGGAGCCATCTTCGCATGCGGGAATCGTTCCGTCGAATCTATTCACTAATGGGGATTCGGTCTAAGGATGCGAAAGCCCGATTGCTATCTACAGCGTAGGCGGTAGAGATTAGAATAAACAACCCTTCACTATGTGCACACAAACAGTTCGGTAAATCCCTCTCCCTCCCATGGCCATGTGTCCGAAGTGTCCCCACCTAACATTTCAGTCAAATATTCACACTCCATAAGAGATTATCACCAAATACGCGGTCAGTGTTGGAACATCTCCGTCTTCACCCTCCAACTCTCATTTTATGCATCCTAAAACCCTGATTAAACTAGACTATTTTTGTCTTCCCGCATAAATGCAGCAGATTATTCACACTAATTGAATGAGCTGATTCACAGATGCACATTTGGAATACAGTGTTTATTTTGGTACAGTGACCTGTTCTGCAAACAATTGGAGGGTTTAGTCATAGGGTCTCCATTAGGTCTCATACCAGCGGATACATTTTTGGCCAAATTGAGGAACATAAATTTGAAATGGAACTCGACACTTGTATCCATATTTCAGATAACTTGATGATGCATTGACCTTTTATGATTACCGCATAAATACACACTTCCAGAGGAGAACAATTATTTTCATTGATTTTTCGGCTAACCTGTACAGATCAGATAAGCGAATGACATGTTCAAATAGGGATGGACATCTGGTCAACAAAAGGTCACCGTGCATGGCTTGGGGGGAGAGGGAGATAAAGGGTAGGTGAGTGGTGCGACATGCTTCACACTACCAGGTCAGCACCGAACTGCAATCAGGTTGTGATGCGTCATGTGTGCAATCAATCCTCGGCAATAGTAGTTGAGTGGCACGGGCCAATCTGTTTTGTGGACAAATGGTTGGGCATATCCAGCGAATATCGATTGCTTCCACGGTGGCAAGGGTGTGGGGAGGTGGCACTTGATAGATAACATTGAAGGTCAATTCAGGCTGCACTCAGTGACGTGAATCTGCTAGATGAGTGAGAACAGCGCATCCTGTGATTACTTGTTGGCCTTGTCAAAGCCAGCGTGGACAGTGCTCTTTTATCCGCCGGGACAGTTTCCTCGTCGTTCGGCCAATGTAGGTTCTGCTACAAACACAGGTGAATGACTAGATAGTCATAGATTTCGCCAGCCTGGGTAAACTGTCTTTATTGGATGTTGTCATTATTTCTGAGCCTGCGAATACGCATGACAAATTGGCTGCTTGAAAGGTTCATCTCACAGTACGTATCAAAAGTCTTCTAATCAGATCAGACAGGTCGTCTCTTTTGAATGGCAGGTTAATAAACAGCTTCTTCCTCGGAGCTTCTTGAAAGCACTCGTGTTTCAGTCTTTCTTCTAGGTTTCTTTTGATTCATCATTCCCTGAGAATCTTAGTATGCTCAACTGCGAACGTGATTTCAGAGCATATTGTTCGTGCCCGCGAGACGAGGCACTGAATATCACATCATTCCCGCACAGCATTTCGAAGAACTCAAAAAATGTCATCCGGCTATTCTGTTCACTTGTGAATTAGAGAAAAACGGACAGCTTCCCTTCGTAGATGTGTTATTAACTCTACTGTTTTTTCACTTTGTAGTATTTGAACAAATCGACTGATCCCCAAGCTAGTTACGTTGTGAAATGTTCCCGCTAGTTGCATTTTTGAGTGCAGGAGTCAAATCATTGATAACGTTTCGTGCTGAGATTTGCGACGATAGCCAGCATTTACTCAGAAAGGCAGTTTCTACTGCTATTTTTGTTGCTACCATGGATTCTCATTTGTTCTCTGTCCGCCGGAACAAATTGGTTTTCGACCCCGATAACAGTCGACGGGAGTGGGAAAAAGGGATATGACCCAAGAAAGCAAGAAAATCTTTTTGGAGAACTTGCATTCCACCGAAGATCAGCATTTAGTGGTCTAAGACCATGACGGTTTACCGTTCAATTTACGTGCACTGACAATATAAACCCACTTAGTCCTCGGTCAGTGAGCATGGGGAAGTCCCTGTGTGCATTGAACTTGATTTACTTTCATAAAGCGGAACGTCGGTCGACCGGAATAACGGAAAGCACATTCCCAAATGAAATTAATGCTTACACACCGCGTCCTAACTTGGGCTGAATGACACCAAGACCTTGGGGCGGTTCTCGTGTACAAGGGGATAAAAGGGGAGATACGCACAACTATCCTTTGTAACAAGGTAAATGTTTGGGGAAGCGCTCGGTAAATAGCTATTACGTTCCCGCCTAAATGATGCACTTTGAAAGTCCCACCCCCCGAAGAACGGGGTTTTGAAACCGATAACTTGTCACCAAACTGTCTAGTTTCCTTTGCTGGGTGATTTCGTGTGAATTCTACGCAATATACGGTAAGCGTTCGTTTGGTGTAGAGCATCGTTTCACTCACTGAGTGTGTTGTTGAAGATGCATTCGGACTGCGGGTTAACTGAACCAAACTGACCGGCAAAGGGCATTGTTTGACAATAATTGCATTACCAAACATTGAACTAAGTTGAGATAAAGCAAACGAATTTTTTATTGCTCAATTAGTTTATCATTCACCCGGGAGTTGAATGTTTTAGGCTCAAATGAAGATCATTCTACTGGGACGTATCGCATCAACAATGGTGGCTTAGGGTCGAGCATTTTCTCGGTCGGTGAACTCAGAGTTTGACGTAAATTCACCTTCATTGACAAATGAAATTATGAAAAAATAGGAAACCTTTTGCATCTAATAATGAATGGAAATAAGAATAAACAAAAGCGTAGCTAAGAACTGATTACCATTAGTGAACTACTTGGTTGACGTTTCATTATTCCATGCTTGTCGTATAAATCATCCAGCATCTATATAGCTTTGCGTGCTCCACTTACATACATGCCAGTTTCCGGTCCTCATTTTGGGTATGTAGCTTCGTCTTCTATGACACCCTCTACTTTGTTACTCATCAAATTCCTCCACACACACCCCCACCCCAATCAGTATAAGCCAATTTTAAGGAAAATATTCCACACTCAAGTACCTAGTTTAGTGTCTTTCTAGCAAACGTTTTCATTTCCAGGAATCGTTCACCCCTTTGCAGGAGTGAGTACACCGTTGGCCTCGAGTCAGGCTAAAACGCTTCGTATCGCATGTGACCCACCTTGTGCCGTAGCCATAGCTCAACTCTGTGAATGCAAACACTCCTTTTTGGAGATTGCTTGATGCGAAAACACATCTACACATCCGATTTGGAAATACAAAACACCTTCATTCATAACTTAATAAATTCAGTTGACCAAATCTTACAGATTCATTTACAGGGCGAGATTCGATGAACTGCTTGAGTACACATACAAATGTAATGAGTTTTTCTGGTGAACAAGTTATGAACGGATACGAAAATTTAATTGATTAGCTACTTTTTTCATTCCAAGTGCTGTCTTCCGACGTAATCCGCTCTGACCACGCACTAATTGCTACCCTGCATGAGTAGGTCTTCTTGGGCTTTTCCTTTCTGTTTTACTATAGTTTGATCCATTGAGAAGTTCAACAATTCCTTTCTGTACATCGAGTGAAATCCACTGAATTTTAGAGTTCGCGACAGGAACACAAAACTATATTCCGCAGATGTTAAGCATGATGCACTTACAATTTGCGTGTGATATACGCCAATCGGTTCACCGTTCTGGGGGTTATCTATCGGCTCCGTGCAATAGATTTCATCCGGTCGATGCTGGAAGCTGACAGCGAGCAAGCGGGTTGAAACCAGGGTATAAAGGGATGAAAATGTACAATACTTTTTGCAGTAATAAATCGTATTCAGAAGAATTACTAAAGATATGTCACCCAAACAAAGTTGGACCACTAAACCACCCCACGGCTGCAACGATTGAATGGTGCCGGTCACCACTTCTCTGGCGGTCATGTAATTTCTAATTCCACCCCCGCCCCTTCGCATTTCCCTTTAGTGGGGTTCACCTGGTCTCACCTTCGTTTCTTCACTGCCCTACATCAGAAAAGTGCTTTTACTATGCCCTGTTCAACAATAGTATAACAATGACATAAAATTAAGAAAGAAAAGGTCATATGCTCGGTCTGGGAGGGTCCAGAGAGGAATAGAGCATACAAAAACAAACTTAGTCTCTTATAATTCCCTTCATTGTCATCGCTTTCTGGCTATTGTTAAGCGTTGACAACAGGGGTCTGTGTTCGTTTGGTTCTTCACCAGAGAGCGGACAAGGAGGAAAACATTTTTAAAACACAATACGTCACAAAAATTGGTGTCCGTAAACACAAGCGAAGAATATTCCTAAGATGCATCAAAACAACTGTACAGCTGTTCCACTGGATAGGAATATATATACGAAGCTGATTTCACGTAGGAGCTTCCCTAGAAAACGGAAGACTACCTCAAGTGTTCAAAAGTTTAAAGCACTATTGCCCATAACTTTCAATATGAGTTTCTTTAACGGTCAGTTATTACTTGTCCGGTTGTTTAAGGACGGATCACTTGTAGACAGGTCGGCCGTGGAAGTGGAAGTAGTGTGACAACTTGCAAACTATATGTGATGGCTGGTCGATTAGACGGTCAATGCATGGGAAGATGACGTGAAATGGACAGTATCTGCGTTTCCCAATGATTGTACCGCTCAGTACAAAGAAAAACTTCATAATGAATTTCTTTAAAAAAGCTAACCGGATCATCACAAATGTTGATGAATTTCGGATTGCATAAAATATCTTAATCCGCTGTATATTTCTGTAATTACTGGTTGACTTGCTCCCGAGGAGGAAAGTCTTTGGCTGTACAACTCGGCGTCACTCCGAACGTATTCACCAATACCACCCTCCATAGGTGAGAAGCGGAGCAGTAAAGTCCAACTCAAGTACGGTGTTTTGCACCTTGTCGATTCTAATCACTCAATAACCGTGACCGACATGTTCCAATGCGTAGATAGCTAAAATTAGACGACATTGTCGCGTGTGAATTCGTATTCTGACCACAGAGGGCGCAGTCAGCATTCGTCTTCACAGCTGCACTCTGTGTGTCAAGAAGCAACTTATGCAAGCACTTAAGCTTCCATGGCCGGACTGCCTACATGTGACCCGTTCTGAAGCACCCAAACAAACGATAGTTGACGCTTAACGAGACCGACATTCAAGCTGAGAAGCAATTATGATTCAAAGGTTTCAACATTCGAGTTACTTTTCGTTTTCTTCGGAAACCTCTATCTGAAATCAGTCTCACTTGTGACGTGTTGTATTGTCATGATTGTAAAACATCGAAAATGGGCTGTTAGCCAGTTCGTTTTCGCATTTAAACAATTATCGATAAATTAAATGTTGCTTCCTCTTAACTATTTAAGGTTCTGACCGACAGTTTTTCCACACTCAGTTCAATAAACTCATTAAATAGATGAACGCTTCTTTTTGAGGCATTTGTGGTGTGCTTAACAACTACGATAACCGGTTGCGAACTCCCCTAGATTTTCAGAACTTCACCCGCTAGATTTGATGTACAATAATATCTAGACTTTCTCGTGTTCGTCGGGTACAATGTCATTCCGCGTTTAATTGATCTCATTCCATCGTCTTGAATACGACTACACACCACTCTCTTACTCGAAGTCCTAATCGTAAGCTTGGAATAAAATGGCTTTATCTATTGAATCACACGATGATGCAAGACATGACCAATCATTCTGTCCTCACTGTGTTTTCACATTTAGCTCCTCCTGCTATCTGTGATCACAAAACAAACTGTCTGCAATGTTTTGTATTTTTCATTATGGTTTAGAGTTTTTATATTTATATCTTCCCTGATCGATTGAATTTACCCCACTCTTAAATACTTTGTCCCTTAAAAGAAACGTGTTTTCATAATATGTAGGCAAACTGCTATGTGCTCTCGCAAAATCCATTCGGAATGGGTCTCGTTAGCTCAGTTATATGTAGGCATTCATGCTCCGGTTGAAGACAGCTGAAGGTAGACGTGAGTGAAACCGGAGGAGTCATCTGCGGATTACCGGCACCTAATCCTCCGAAACCTCACCTGCTGTCGACATGGGATTTATTAAACACGGCTTCAGCGACCCTGGGCCTCCACAGTCAACCGTGCAAAATGAATTCTAGGTAAGCCTGATACACTCGAGGTCCACTATTTCTATGATAGTTTTGCCGACTGTCTCTACGTTAGATGACGGAAGTGCAAATGGAAATTAGCTGCATGATACTCACTGATACTGGCAAAACACGTCAGTGAATCCGGACTGCACTCCGAGGAATTGCAGCACCGTGACGCGGAATGTGAACTCCTTTCCCGGTTCCATCTCCGCGGGGATCTGATCCAACTGATTACCAAGTTGTTCACGAAGTACACTCTCGTAATGTGTTTGATTTTCAGCTGCAATACACAAGACAACAGGTACACGAAACAGCTATGCAATCCAAAGAACTGGTTTGTATGTGCGGGTTGCGCACCTACCCACACAATACGAAGACATAAGGAAAAAACAAGTGGCATACATTTAATTGCGTTAGTAATCAAATAGGAAAATATCAGAAATTAATGTGACTCAGTTAGTAGAATATACAACCTACAGGGGATTTAGTCATATCCAAATATGGATTCCCATCCCATCGATGCTGGCGATCAATGGGATTATATGACAACCCCATTCATCAACTGTGCTAAAAAAATGAAATTTGAGCAACCGTCATTCTGTTGCAGATGTGCCTGTGATAAAATGTGCATCGTGATTAAACAATCTGATTCTCTGGCAAAACAGTCATTGACTAAACAGAGAAATATTGTGCTCACAAACAAGTTTACACCAGGGGAAACTTCATGTTGCAAAGTAAAACTAGTAACATGTAGTTTAAATATTGGCAATTATACTATTCGAAGGGGGCTACGAAATGGATTAGTTCTGGTTTGATGATAGAGACGAAAGAAAAAAGGCCAAAAGATGAAAATTGTTGCAGGTTCATCTGAAGTTCTGAGTTACAGTGACGAGGTGGCTCTGCGTTTTTCCTGAATCGGGTAGTTTGAATTAACCCAGTCTCGGCACATGGCCACCCGGATTCTTGGCGCTGAATGAAACTGTTCTAGACAATAGTCTGATCATAAAACTTGTCCAGGTCAGCTTTAAATTAGTCTGATTGTCAGGCAAATAAAATGACGAAATGAAATGGATCTCTCGTCTCCGGATGGGCAGGGCTCTGGTCAACATAGAGTGCGCAGGATAAAAGTAGGTCAATAGAGACAGCTGAGGAGAGAAAGTGGGTTTGTTCCAACGTCACTGAGATGAACTCTGTGTGTAGGGGGAAGGGGGTGAAGATGGGCGGGAGAGAGGGTGAGGGACAGAAGTGATTTGAACAACCTTCTTTAATGGCTACCGGATGTCAGTTTTTTGTTGGGTTTGACGCAGGACACACTTCCTTTACCCAGGCAAGACAGTTAGATCACAAAAATAATCAAGAATGACTTTCAGTTGAAACCATATTATGTCTGGGCGCCACAGTCGGGGACAGCTAATGAATTCGAACACAGAGATGACATGGGATATGCGTTTAGTATTATCATAGCACAAGTTGAATATTCCTTTGTAATCCCGGATGCAAATATGTTTATCCATGCGGAATGGGTTCTCTATTCTCGAGAGCAGTGTGTGTGGTTCATTCACTTACTGAGTGTTGCTTGAGAGAAAAATCGATTCTGGTCTAGGTGATCGGGATCCGCATTTCTAACAAGCCCAGGCCGAGGTGTGGTCAGATCCGTTTCGATGGGATCTGTCATCACTGGCTGGTTTTCATCATCCTGTTCTGTCGTCGGTTCCGCGACCTCCATCTCACTCAGGGCGCGAAAATAATTGTCCAGATAAGAGGAAAGACACTGGAGTGGGGAGAAAGCATCAAGTATTAGGCAAAGTGATAACCAGAAACTGTGGTCTTCGATTTCATTCACGATTGTTTTAGTACCGTTTCTATACTACTTTCGTAGATTGAAATTCAAAACAGTAAACAGTGGAGTCACCTAGATACGGAGGTATAAAAGGTGTTTGACGTTCACCTTAAGAAAACGGGAATCTCGACTCAGGTTTTAAAATCCTCAGCAGAATCCCAGGTGACGAATCAAGGCTCGTTTTCTATAATATTTTAGTCAAAGCCAATAACCTTTATCTGTTGAAGCCTGCTTTACGCAAACTGCGCAAGCAGTTCCTCTATTACGTCTTATTAAAAACATCATGCATGACCAAGTATCAGTTACCCAGATCAGCACCTGCATTAAATGCACTCTCTTCTCCACTCCAAGCTTAGCACTTCATGGTCAGATCTATCGAACAGCGAATAGTCACCATTTGACTGTGGTACACCGTATTTGTGCTTCCTGTTTATGTATGAGAATGCACAAGTTTGAAACTAAACTCATCCAGAATCATGTATGACGCATACGTCGCGTGTTAAGTATTCTCAAATATGTATTCTTAGTTTCACACAGTATTTTCTTGAGAATAATTATCACATCGAACAATGCTTCAACAATCCCCTCTTTAAATGGATTCGTTTTTATATGCGAGAGAATTTAGACAGGGAAAGTATATTTTTTTATTTCGAAAAACATGTATTCCTTACACTTTGGTATTCTATACATGATAGCTATAACTGTATAAAGGCCAATAAACAGCGTTGGTCGTTAACTGTTCCGCATGGATGTTAAGATTATCACACCCTGCTGATGAGTCCAGTCAAGGACGAAACAGTGGTTCATTGCTCCTTTGCATTCGGCACGCAACATTAGTTGACATTTCGGGAGCATCATCTCTCCATTGCACTTTCCAAGCTTCCGTCGTTTACGCAACCTGAACGAATTAAAAAGATCTCTCTTCCAGAGCGCACGGTTTCTCTGTCTTCATGTTTGTTTGATGGGGTACTGAGTGGAAAATGGTTGACTGTTGAACTATTGCTTTAAGGTTAATCAATTTTGTCTGGCCAATAGTAGCCAAGTTTACTCTTCTATCAATTCAAATTACTTATCTCTCATTTAAGGTCTCAAAGTTAAGCATCCTTTACCTGTCAAACGAGTTATTCTCCAAAGAGCCAGTTCTGCATTAACCCGATTAAATCGGGATAGATTCGATTCTTTACTCACCTTCAATTACATTGGGCAATGTTATTCTAACCATGGATTGCATCAAGTTCATTGCCGACAAGATTCAACGGACACATTCCGAATGACTTGATGCTTCGAGGCACGAAGGGATTCCGCACAGTGCAACTGCACGTCACTTGTTGAATGCAGAACATAGATCAAAATGTGGATTTTTATGAACTCACAAAACCCCGAAATAAGCAGCTGCTGAGACTGGTAGAGACTATAATCAACACCCGTGCGAAGTCTGATGGGTGCATTCACGAGGCCTTTGCATTCAAACTGATTCTACCTAGCTATTCGCTCAGTCACATACACACACCCAATCATTCAGTCCCACATCCATTCACTTCTCACCTCCGCCGGTTACCTAATTGAAAGGTAACAACCAAAATGTGCTGGTTCGACCTTTGAATATTTTCCGGGCCAAATTTGGCATACATTTGCGATTTTGCAGTGGATACTCTCAATTGTGCACGTTTACACCCATTCATCACTTTTTCAAGGTCAAATTCTGCCATACAGCTCCTCTATTATGAAATCTCTTTGTTTTTGTCGCATAGGACATTCAAGTTTTGGCTTTTAATCATTCTCTGAGGAATACTTTCAAGCCATTCGGAGGTAGGCGTGAATGTTACCATAATAAAAGTATCGCGTTGGTTGGTGGGTTATGCTAAGACGAAGTTCCACCAACAAAACAACCAGTCCGTCTATGTTTTCAAGTAACATTGGCTCGTTCTTGTGGAAAATCTATCAGGTCCAGAATTTGGTGCATCAGAAACAATGTGCAAGATTGGTAGTCATTTTACTTCAGGAAAGATGGTTGGTTACACCCAGACATTGAGGATCATTTATTTCGAGTGGACAGCTCCGACGTTTTCACGAACGACCGGATTGTGAAGTTCCGCAACAGAGGTGGCTGAATGGTCACTTTCGTTCATTGACGTTAGTGTAAAAATACTCAGTTAACGTTTAATTTCTCAACCGGCAAAATTAATTAAAATTTTATTTGCTGCAAGCCTCGCATTCTCAGCAGATTTCGCTTTATTCACCTTGAGAATATACATATGTATATATATATATATATATATATATATATATATATATATA
>UZAN01039818.1:1303-21020 GCA_900618425.1 Echinostoma caproni | reverse complement strand
ACTAATGCTTATCTCGATGGCTTATGTGTAAATAGTCCCGATTTGTTTCACTCCCCTAAACAACCTACGATTACCACTTCTGACTACGGTAACATTCTTCTTTCCCCAAGATATTCCATAAAACTAACCATTATCTTCATATCCGAATCTAACGAAAATAAATGGTTCCCCTGAGAACTGACTCAGGATCCGGTATAAAGTTTCTTCAACCTGCTGCTCAATAATCAGCTCTTGTTATCTTGCAAATATCTGCTGGTTATCTTAATTTCTGGTATGACTTGGGTTACTTTGTCGAAAATATTTACATTGTAACTGAGAGATTTTCCTTGCCTCTACTAAAGCCACTCCATCGTGCTAAAAAGATGTTTTACATGACCGGTACGTGTAACAGTGTAAAAGAACGGTCTGTTCTAATTAGACCTGAAGTAAAACGTTTGAAGGAAATGTATGTAGAAACTGTTTTCAGTAATAAAAGCTGTTGTGAAATGTGGACCACCCTGCGAAAACTCTGTTGCCCAAGTTGCAGTTCTCGTCCTAACATTGAGTTACTAAATCATCAATTTGCTTCCGTACGTGCCTTAAGTTCCCACCCACCTCCTTTTCCAACCCATGATGGGATAGACCGTGTTCCTCTGGACGAGGTTCTCTAAGTCCTGAGGGGACTCAAGGCCAACAAAGCTCACCATCCCGATCGATTGGCACCCACACGTATGTACCGATCAGCTTATACCACCTATTGCTGAATTGTTCAGTAAATATTTGTCATTTAAAACGACTCCCGGTTGTTGTAGGTCAACCCGGATCAGACCAATCCGAAAGAAAGGATCGTCAAAGTACCGTCCAATCGCTTATACATCTGTGTTGCTGAAAGATTTGAAAATATTATGCTGTACCGCATGACAGCTCTAGGTAACTCTCAAGATCGTTCACAGTTTGCGTATAGATCCCATCTGTCTACACAAGACGTTATTGCCCATATTGTGCACGTACCGCTCATTTGAATTTTCTCGATCATGCAAACGCCTTTGGTTCTCTAGACCAAATTGCTTGCTGAACGTCTTTCTGAGTGTGGTTTGGCACCTGAAGACTTAAATTTTCTAATCGACTACTTCTGACGCAGGACAGTTTATCTCATTTAGTGGCACACGATCGTCTTCTATACAGGTTGATGCTGCTGTTTTTTAGAGTGCTATTTTATCCCCTTCCGTTTTATGTACACAGACTCTTGCCCATTCCCAGTAACTTTATTGCTTGTGAGCATGCTGATAATATGATGATTGGTTGTCCTTTCCCCAGCCGAGACAGTTTACGATCTCTCCAGGGCAGCCTTAACGAACTTCACGATTGGTCTGTGACCCGATACCTTGTACTCAACATCAGTAATTGCGTTGACATTCCCTCTTGCCTTAAAACCGGCCCCTGTTATCTTTCATCGGTAAGTAATCTCTCTGATCTGATGGCTAAGTACTAAAAATCTGTTTTTCTAATACCTTGGAGCCACCCTCCTCCATAACCCTCCTGGGTTTACGTTTTTACAATAGATAAAAAATTATCTTTTTATGCATATAGGCTCCGGAATCTGACGCCCTATATAATCTTATTCTTAGATTCTTGATTTCCTGCATTCTTCCACACTGCTTCTGAATATTTATCTCTGGACTGAAAGAAAAAAATTACCGTTTTCTGCATCCCTTAGACATTTATTCCGTGGACTTGGTAGAATCCTTTTCTTATTTCCGAGCATTTTGACCTTTGTGATACCTCTATTTACAGGAGAATACGTGGTCAAGAGTCGTATCGAATCCCCAAAATCACTCCAAATACCAACTGCTTCCTGTATGTACTTTCATATATAGAAACAGTGTAAGTCTATATCGTACTATTAGTTAATCTTAAGACAATTGTCACCTAACTCAGAGAATCTTGCATCATTTGAAAAGCATGTTATATTATTTTTGTTGATTGCAATTTGTTTTATATGTCCTCTCTACAAGTTCCTTACTCGCTGAAAATTCACCCTTTAGTTGAATAGAGCGTTTCTCAACTTGAATTGACTTACCCTTCCTTTTTCAATAAGTTTATAATGATGCGTCATATGTCTCGTGTGCCTCCTACATAATTTGTTTGACCGCTGCTGATTGATCTACAATAGTCTGGGTAATTATCTATAATTCGTCGCTTGAGTGTTGCTTAACTTAACAAGACAACCTTTGATCACAATTCAAGTTGATTTTTTATATCCGTGAACTAGTCATAAAAATAGGAATACAGAGCACTCAAAATACGTGGCCGACATGCATTGTGGTCAGAATATTTGTGTTATTTTTTTAGATTTTACACTCCTATGCTCTCTCCCGCAATAACGTCTAAATGGATACATGAGGAGATAATGCTTACAAAAATACGTTCAAAATAAAACTCTTGACTTACATCTTATTCGTAGTATTTGATTTGTTAAACGGAGCCGGTGAACCTATATTTGAATTTTTGGTTGTATTAGACTGAGCAGTGCGTAAAATGGGAGCGGGGAGAGCGATTGGGCATGCCAAATCTCATTAATGCCAAGATATGGTGTTTGCTTAAGTAGTCGCTGTCGGACCTGGCCCAGAGGGCGAAACAACTTGATCATTTTCACTGTCAACTGAACCGACAAGATTCGAAAGGATTGTGCCTGAGGCCGACTTTGTTACACCAGCTTTGGAGCAGACTGGGTGGCCCCGATGAGCTCCCTGATTCAGGCGTCTGCTGATGTGACTAATGCGTACCCCCACGGGGACGGGTGAAAACGTGATTCGACTCATGGCACAAATGCACGAAATTCATCTCTGAGTTCCAATCCCACGGTGGTTCGGAATGATAATCTAATATTATGTTTAGCCAAATAGAATGTCTTGGTAACCACTGTTATCAGCCTTTGAGTAGCCACCTCTGTGGTTGCGTCCACGGTAAATGTCAGTCTAGCATAGACAGCTCTATCTTCCATGCAAATGGCCTTCCTTTGACCTACTTACATTTGACCTTCCTAACTTGAAAGGAATTTTACCATCGTTTTGTTATAAGGTGTAACGTAGGAACTCTCATTCATTCTGAACCAAATAAACAGAACATATTTATATGTAAAACACACTTTTTCAATGGGGGAACTCGTCGTTTATAGAACAAATGAAGCGTGAACTGAAAAGCTAGAAAGCACGTAGAGCTGTTCAACCTGTTTGGGTCTCGTCAGCAGCGTGAATCCATAAACTCAACAGCCTTCCAACTTCAGCTTCAAGCACCTTCACGCTCTAATGGGACCGAAACTCAAACAGCCTTGTGCTTCCGAGTGCATGGATGGCTTTAAAAATTGATCATTATACTTGAACGGGAAGTCTGAAGGGTGGTAAGTTCAAATCGAGAGTCTGAAAAGTTCCAATTTTTGGATGCGGCATATATGTTGATAGATTTCGATTAAATGTGTAGGAGCTATCTCCCTGGTTTAGCAATTTTTCAGGGTAACCTTAGACAGGTTGAATGCAAGACAGACAGATACGTGATGTTGCATTCCCTTAAATTTCAGTTCCCCCTATTAGTATAATCAAAGCCTTATCTTCATTGACAAAAGAATAAAAATTTTCCGCGATAAAATTAAATTACTTTTTTGCCCCAGAGTAGAGTGTCTTAAAGAGTCTAAACTCACTTTGACCTGACATGAGGTGCACAAAGCAACTGTCTGACTTGAACATGAAAAAAGGACAAAGTAAACTCTGCTCGCTTCCGGGGCTTTGAACAAACATTCGCCCCAAACCGAACACTTTTTGCTGGCTCAATCAACAACAGGTGGTAGGCCGAGGACGGGAGCAACTAAATTTCTCAGAAATGCCTATCAAAAATGGAAATCGGACCCCATTTCATCTCGGTCAGCGGGGCTGTAATCAACACGCATTGATTGAGATAAGATTAGTCTAACGCAGAAAGCATACCGCTTGATTATTCATGAAGTATTTCTCAAACAAGGTTTTTCATTCATCACATTAGCGCATCCAGATTAATCACCATCGATGCTGCAGTCAACTAGAACTCGTCAGAAGCTGCTTCGCCTTACTTGCATAGCAATTTCTTCATTTGACTACACAATCACCACTTACATCCAGATTTTGCTCACATGTGTCGCACCGACGTTCTCTAATATAGGGGGTTCCCCACCTGTGGTTGAGATGCATCGCTTTTGTACTCCATTTCGGTTATCAAAAGATACTGATCTACCCCCATATTCGAAATTTTTCAGCACAGACGAACGAAAACATTGTCTTTTCTTATGACAATATCATTCATGTGGTAACCGTTCGGGGCTTGAACTTTCATCCCTTTGGTCGGTCGGATTTTGTGTGTCCAAACAGTTTAGGGGTCTGCAGCATGAATACAGAAATCATTCTGTTTCTGTGATAAATGACTGACTGACCACACCTCTTGTGTGATTGTTTACCACAGATCACGTTATTCGCGTGCTTCGTCTAAACGGAAATCATTTCAGACATTTTCTATATAGTTCAAACCTACTGCACGGTACTTAATGAGATATGACACTTGCTTACGGGTTTCTTCCTCTATCAACTTGGCGCTTTCTGACAGATAGCATTCTTTTGCAGACATTTGCACGAACCCTGTTCGCATCTGTGTTCGGTGGGCCGCCCCCCCCCTCCTTCGGTCACTTTATTCGAATGTACTTAGGATCGTGGATGGTTAATCTAGGACATTTCCTAGTACATTCATTATTTGCCAACCACGTGGCTTCATTGGCCACACACACACACATACATAGACCGAACAATTTCATCCGCGGACAAAACGGATCGTAGAATTGCCACTTTTCGGAATAACCTGTAAGTGGAAACGACTGGTGTCGATTTATTTTACTTTTTGATTTGTTCCATTTCTTAAGTATGGACTTCTGCAAGAGAAAAATTTAAATTATTCATTTTATTACCGCAAGTTATCAGGTTTTGAATTTTTCTGATACAATTACCAGCAAAATGAATCGAGGCGTATGCCAGCATGTCGAATATCTTATCCAGTTCCTCCGTAGGTCAAATGTACTTGTGTGCTCTCTTTCCTGGGTCCGGGCGGTTCAATGGATTCACACGGCTGTTGATGCAGAGAATTAACAAGGTCAGAACAGCTGTTCTGTTCACAATTCGGTTGTTCCGTACAGGGCAAAATTCATCATGACAAAAAAAAACGTTCTGTCCACATCGGAATGGGACAGCAGCATTATTCCACATTTACTTTCATCCGGGCATTTCTATTCCAACCGTGTATATCCACACAATCACCTCATTTCATCACATGGCCTCCGGAATAAGGGACCGCACTATATTTCGGACGTTTTTTTTGTTCCAGAATCAAATACTTTGAATAACGTATTGAATCTCCATTGCAGTTGGAAAATGATTCCAGCTAGGCAACACCTTGTGCTGCACTGTTGTATTCATTTAACTTATGCTTATTGAAGAAAAAGTCCGTACAATTGCTTTCAGTGGAAACAAAAATGGGAAATTCCTAATCGGCAATTATTTTTCAACTGATGTACTTCCCCGAGTACGAATTATGATATTGCATTGAAGCACGCTTGTATTTGACTCCGTGATGTGTGTACACTCACGTTTCAACTTAAGATTTCGAAGCAATAATGAACTAAAGGTTTTGAAAGATGAACCAAAAATAAATGAAAAGATGTTTAATCTACTTCATTTTCAAAATTTGCCTTTTTCGCTCGGTGGGATGCATAGCAATCTGATGGACGTATAAAGAGGCTAGTGAGTGGCAAATATTGGGCCTCTTTACAACATGGAAAGGCAAACGATTATTCGATTTCACTTGTTCGCCGAGCTCGGCAATTTGTTTGCAAACGTTTCATCAATAGCCGAGGTGACATCGTCAGTGAATGTGAAGTGGTAGTGTTCTGCTTGTGTCCATTGGTTTATAAATGTGATCTTCGCCACCGATTTGTTCACACTGTGTTCGACTTAGTTCGCCGTTGAACTAGGAAGTGAAGATGAAAGAAGGGGGTTGTTCTTCCCTCCTGATTGCGGTTTCCGTCCGTTCTCAGGTCACGCCGTGACCTTTTTATTGTCATTTGATCCTCTAGTTGCGTTGGCGTGTACAGCTGATCCAGCCCGATGTGCCTGTTCATTGAGTTAATTGAAGAGTGCCTAGCTTCGATGAATTCTCTGGTGTGTTGTGACCGGGCTTGGTCGATAATTTTCACTGGTCTGAAGTCAAACTGATGTCCTTCTTGATCTTTCTGCAGGGAAATCAACGATAGTGGGTCATGTCTCCTGACTGCTGATTGGTGTTCACGGATCCTTGTCCAAAATTTTCTTCCAGTTTGTCCGATGTAGCGTTTAGGACAGATCTTGCACTCTTCAATCTACTCACTAAATAGGCACATCGAACTGGATCAGCTGTACATACCAATGCAACTCAGGGATCAAATGACGCAACCCCTCTCCTCTCACCCTCACTCCCCAGTTCAACGGTGAACCGAGTCAAACACAGTCAAAACAAAGGACAAATGTAATCCGTGGAGAAGAACGCATATATAGAAGAACGGGTACACTCAGTACGCTGTTACTTCACATGCACCGACGATGTCACCTCGGCTGTTGATAAAACGTTTGCAAACAAATTGACAAGCTCAGAGAACAGGCGAGAAGGAATTCAGTTCACTCGGGCAGCGAGAACCGATTTTCTATAACTTGGCAGCAAACGAATATATCGCAATTATAAGGATAGCCGAGCGTTCAGGAACCTCATGGTCAAAACATTCTTATAACGCATTATTCGAAAGTTATACAACTTTGTGATTAGAGCATTCACATGAATAGATAAAAACCGACAATGCTAATAATAAAAATCAAGGAATAAACAACATTTGATATCTTGGAGGTATTTAAAAAGAGTTCCTCGATCACCAGTTAAGATCTGTCCTGTTTTTGCGAAAATAAATGTTTTACGAATCGATCGGGAATGAAACATTTTGGGTAAAATGCCTTCGATACGAAGCGAATGCCGGAAACCTTCGGAATGAGTGTGTTATTGCATTTGTTTCACGGAACTCTGTTTGTCTTGTTTGTAATTATAGGCGTATTTCGTTTATGCTGTAACGCGCAGAATACTGATGCGAACACAACACTGCACTGTGTTAGAAGGTTGTATATCAAAGCTGATTGGTCGATCAATCATCTGACTATTATCATGCGTCGTTTGTTACCACATATGAGACTGAGCCTAACTTGGAAACACTGCGGCCTGGGGACTTCACACCACGTAACTCCACCAAACGGCGAAAAATGATATCGTTTGCGGGGGTGGGAAAAACCCAAATTGTAGATTTCTTGCGCTCAGATGAACGAGGTAAAACAAAAAGTAAAAGAAGCAAACACTTTCATGCATAAACCGGTTTGTTGCAGCTTGAACAGTCTAAATAATATACCTCATATGTGTCGATTAACAATCTTATACCAGTCTCTGTTAGCCCATTAGGAAGGAGGAGGATAAAACGTACCGTTTCCACATACGTCTTGTTATCGAACTGCAGTCGAACGGGCACTGGATTCGTGCCTACCTCTTCCTCAGTCTTTACGCTTTCACCGTTGCCAGTCATCAGGACCGGTTCCACAGCAATGCGAATGAAACCACAAACCCGACTGTGCTCATCCACAATCGCGACACGTTGAACAAGGGCGGTGCCAAAGTATAAGTTACTCAAATAGACGAAGGAACTGAAATAAAAGGGATGTTAATTTATGAACGGTGGGGTGAACGGGGAGGGTGGAGATGGAGGAGTTTGAAGTTAGTGCACTGAGTGAACCTCAGGTGACACGTTTAGGGTGTCCCTTATGATTAATAAGCATGTCGATTTCTTATCAAATCAGATTTACACACATGTGGTCATTTGTGCGATTCATCAAGAATGATCAAGTGCCACTATCCTTTGTCGACATTCAAACGACGAGACTGGAAACTCCGGCCTAAGTTAAGATCATTTCTTGAAATGCTCGGCAGTATACGTCAAACTGTAGTACATTCAATAACTTATTCATGTTTCTTAAGTCTATCTTCAGCAATAGGAAATTTCAATTGTAATTTTTACGTAGAATAATTGTCCTGTTACTCCAAAGAGTTGCTTTTTGTTTAAAAGCAATCATTTTCATTGGTCTATGGAATATGACTGCGTGTTGTTGGTACAGTGAACATTGGAATTCCTAACCCGATTCAGTGAACACGAAATAACACATGGTGGCTCAAAGTATTCACCTGGTAGTGTTCATATATACCATGGTTAATTACCCATGCTTAGACTATTTCACTGTTCTGCTATTCACCTCACATTTGTCAGTTTTGTTCACTGTTTCGTTTCACTTGCTTTTCTGTGTGATTCAGTGACGAAAAGATTGTGTCCCTATATAAAAGGTGTTCTAACATCGTGGAGTGTATTACTGGTAGAAATGAGATCTAAATCTCTATACTCCACCAAAACCTTGGTTCCTCCCATGCGTGTATTCAGAAAATCATGAGTGAGAATTAATTATATGAGAATTGGTCAATCGCTTTTGAATGCTGTAACGATAAACCAGCTTGCTTATATATGAGTTGGATATATCTGGCCTTATATCTGAAAGCACAGATGGTACTTGCAATGGTCTAAAAATACTGTGTTCCGTGCCGGAAAACCAAATGCGATTTACTTGTAGTTTTCGCGTGAATGTTTAGATCGTGTGATGCGGTGCATTGCGTTTGTTGATGGGAGCACAGGATTAAAGGTAGAGATGTGGCACAAATTTCGCCTTCAAAAATCTCCGCCTATTAGAACTTCACGAAAATGAATACGCATACTAGAATGCAATTCGGCATGATGGGCTTTCCGGTCACACATCACAACACAGCCCAGTCTAGGAGGAAAGGAGAATAAAATCACGTGAACAGGGGCTGTAATTCACATGTGGACTGATCGAAAATTTAGATTCTCTGAACTGAGTGAAAGCACGGCATCACTGCAAACGGCTAGTTATAGTGCAGTCTCCTCAGTTATTTTGGGATCATCGATACTCTGTTGGATGCACCCAACGGGACACATCAAAAGCTATGCGGATATAAATTGTGCAGTGCGATTTCATTATGGAAAAGAGTTGTTTCAACTTCCTCTCTGACTCCTTTTGCAATATAGTTGGTTCACTTTCAACGTTCGCAAAACTTTACATATCCCAACCTGAGACGGGACTGTTTGACTACCCTTCTTTAACTTTTTACGATATTTCAAATGCGAACTCATCGTGCAAATAGCAAATGAAGCGTGAACTGGTATTGGTATGATATTGTTAGATGCTATCCATCCATATGGCGGTGATAGCACTCCCGCTGTGCACAGTAGGACAAAAACTTGACGCGATCAGTTAACTATCGATCCCCGCTCGTGCTGGCTGGGCAAATGACATGTCCATTTTGATCTATCCTGTAGACGCAAAAACTGGAAGCTCTATCCACGTCCTGTGAAATCAATCAGGTTTAATTTTTGTGCAATGGAGAAGATAAAATAGTCATTCCAACCACATGACAGCATCTACCCATATTCTCTGACCGAATGGAATCCCGCAGATGGAAGTGGCTGGAAATTTTGAACCCAAATGGGATGGCACTTATTTTGCTTCAGTATTTTCAGATATGCACAAGCCCCGTACCAACATATACCACTCTGTTTCCTAAATGAATGCATTGCAGTATATTAGCCTGGATTCTTAAACTGTGCGTTGCTGATATAGATAACCTTTTCAGTTATTTGGTAAATTGAAAGATATACAAATGATTCATTGATTTAATTCACAATCGGCCCAATTGGAATAACTGAAACTGTATCGACTGTTACACTTTGTATATGCATTGAAAGCTTCAAAAATTGTTTAAGATGGAAAATTTAGTAAAGTTCCCGGTTTAAAACATAAAAAATGCGTGCCTATGTGAATTTCTCGGAACCTCTAATAGACTAACAGTGTTCCTTATGTCCACTAAACTGACAGCTTTATCAGTATATTCGCATAATGCCCGATAGTGACAAATATTTTGAACCCAAACACAAACAAGTAAAACTTACCGTCCAATGAGACGGAACCAAGGTACTCGTTCTTGAAATGGATCTCGAATATCCGCCTCCTCATCCACATGCCCGGAAATCTCGGCCATCGGTCCAGTGGCAGCTCCGGTCTCTTCGCAACAGCTGGGCCCGTCCGGTTTTGCTGCCGGGGAGAACTCAGTTTGCGCTTCATAGTGTTGGCGCATGCGTATGAGTCGCTTGCTGTTGCGCGCGCGCATACACGTGGGGAAATTGGATTGAAGAAAGAAACACAACGAACCTGAGAAAGATGAACCTAATTAACATCATTGAACATAGCTCGGGAAATGTTCGCAAGGTTCAATGTGGCTCGCAGTGGCTAGTTCTATAAAACTTCATAGTTCTGTGTAATAAACTTATAGAGACCATACCATATTTGATCACATTTGTTATATTGTTTCTCTTGCCACATCAGTCAACTTGGTATGGTTCGAAATGCACTTCACAGTAGAAGTCAAGGAAGACAATCACCCGTAGTACTGAGATGTCTATTTGACCAGAACTCCAGAGAGATCAGTATGAAGAAGGAAATACCGTGAGAAAACATAAATTGACCAGTATACAAATTTTCATAGCTTTTTACCTCTTGGTTACATGCGTAGTTCCGATGCGCTGTTTCACACACTGAGCGGGTCGAGTATTATCGAAATCGAAAGGATATTTCGCTTTTGTACGAAAATTGTCGGTTTAATCTATTAATTTTATCAACTTGGGTTCATATTAAATTCTGGTTTACTAATTTTTGTTTCATATACTTGGAATCACCTCAATCGTTGTTTCACCATTTCATAATCTATGTGACAATGACAAAACTACCTCATTTGATGCGTTGTCTTTTCTCTGATGTAGAAGTTACTCAACTGTCTGAGAGTAGGAATCTTTAGCAGGCGCATCGAATCATGCGTAGGTGTTGACAGTTATGCAAATGAGAAATCTCTTGTCTGATGTCACCAACTCAAACAGTGCGTGAAAAAATCATATCTTCATCCACCATACCAAAACGTTTAGTAAAATGAGGCGCATTCTAAATGAGATCAATGCTCCTTGTGAAAAGTGTGACAGTGGGAGCTGGTCCGCAATGATAAAAAATAATTTTTTTATGCTCGATCCCTTAGGTCTGGGCTAGATACTCGGCAAGAAACGACCAGAAACCGAACCGCTGGCGTCCACGCATACAGCCTACCGGTGGAAGGGGGAAACACGATTCTGAACGCAACATGATTAATTCTGGCACATTTGGATGAGATCGAAGTTTAATGCTGTGTGAACAGTGTATTCAGTAGGCTGATTTAAATTACCAGTCCGGAAAAATCGAACGTCTAATCTTTTCTCTCCATGCACTATCATCTATTTTTGCACAGGACTGCACGATTACGCTCGCATTCCGTGACACATTTTGTCCTGCATATCCCATCTGTACGTTAGCATTCTTATCACATAATCCGAACGTCGAAGCGTCAGATTGTAAAGCGCATGACGAAACCAGTCAATCAATTCTAATCACTCGCCGAGTGAAACTGAGGAACCAGTGCATAGGGAAAATACAGGCACCGATGCACTCACTAGCAACGTTTTGCTTACAAAATCGCGATGAGTGTTAGTTTGCACGAGTTATTTATATTGACTGTTACAGACATGTTTATGAAAGCATTGATAGATTTTGAGTCAAACCATCGATAAATCCAAGATCAGCATCCAATAAATATGCTTAAACGTAATCTAATTATATTGATACCTGGATAGAAGTATCCAACACAAAAACGGAAACGGTTACTGACCACCTTACACTTGTCGGGTTAGGATTCAATGAAAGTAGAGAAATGAGGGAAATACCAAATTCAGCTATTCACTAGAAATAAACATGATTCTGGTGTCGCGGTTGCTAAATCTCAGTGTATATCCTTTGGGCCCCAGGATTTTGTGGTTGCTTTTGTTCACGGATTCAATCAGCTAACGCGGAGGTTACGTTCAGTCCACTAGTATGACGAAAGTTCTCTAGTGTATTGTCATGTGAATAAAGTAAATCGCATCATTGTAATGATTGAAATTCAGTGGGATGAAAGGGTTGATAAACGTCTATCAGAACCATTCACAAGCGTCCATGAGAACAAATCGGTATCCAGGATATTGAAAAATAGTGAAAACGTTCAGATTCAGTCATGATTCTCGTGTGCCATGAAATTAGTAAGTGAAGTAAAACCCACGAATAGCGGTACGCTACTCATGAGTAGATAGATTGGGAAAGTGATAAAACTGATAAAAGAAACGAGACGTGAAACTTCATTCATTCATACATTCTTTAACCGTAAATTTCCAAATAACAGTCAAGTTAAGCTTCATGCCCCGATGGAATGAGCTTTCAGCAATGACTTAAATTTGACTTAAATTTAAGGAATACGCTTTTTGCATGATTTTTTATTGAGATCAAAGTCAAATATTAGGTAATCACGTATAGATGATTTCCATAGGTAATCTTCACGTTCTGAAGTGATGATTTGACTATAAATTCTAAATGTTAAAGATTTTTTTCTTAAGAAGGTATTGTCTACAGAGGCTGATAAACATAACACCTACCGAGCCATTCAATTTTTTTAGAATGTGTTCGAGTGAAAATGCTAAATTCCAATAAATTTTGATGTACGTAAAACATTTTCGAAGCGTAAACGAAGGACAAAGCTGAAAATACAATTAATTCATAAAGTCAAACGATCAATATAATGAACAAATTAGCGTCCATTCATATTAGTTTGTTCGAAGGATGCTTCTTTCATTCGCTATCTTCGTTGACTGCAAACCGAAACTTAAAATTTGTGCTCAACCGCATCAGGAGATGNTTCACGTCTTATGTGAATAAGTACGGATGTTCTGAGAGTAGTCAAATTAAACCTTAGATCATTACTGATTTTAAAAGATTTTTGTCAAGAGCTGTAATTCAAACCAGTTGTGTTTAGGTAAAATATTGATGAAGTTTTATTCCCATTTTAGTCATTTTGGAAAATCGCTATCCCGTTTTCCGTATATGCACTAAACATTTCTGTGAAACGAATACAGTACGTTTGACGACACCGAGCTAACTATCGTTTTTTTCTATTTTAAAGCGTGGCGTACCGGAATCGTTCCAAACTCCAGTAGTGGCGTGCTCCACTGTTCAAATCATGCACTTCAATTGCCACCACGGTACGCTTGCGCATGGGGCCATCCCCGCCCACAGATGCGCTCAATGGAGCAAATTCCTCGCTGGACCGAAACAGTGCCAATCCTCTGCGACTTAAATGCATAGTGCTAACTGGAATCGCGTTTCCTGGTCGCTTTGGCTGTGGTGTCCGATTCTCAAGGGTTGCATTGCGATTGTCCATTGTATCATTCGCGTAAATGTTCTTGTCTGCGGACGGACTCTGTAGTCGTGATTGTGTCAGGTCGAGGGAGAGGGGACTGTATGGCGTGTCGGTGAGCAAAGCGAACTGGAAGCGAATCTAAAAATCAAAAGTATATTTGATAGTGGCGATCAAAAGATTGCCTGTCGTGTATCATCTGATTACTTGAAACATCTCATTGTGCGTGGTTAGGGATATGGATAGGCAAGCATCTAATCTTTTGGATGGGAGCAATCAAAACAACAACAAAACAACAAACAATCTAGTATAAATGCTAGATCAGTGAACATAATCCAACGATATAGTCCCAATAATGTCCGGCTATTCATTGCTCCGACAGAAATAATATGGTGGATTGATGGATTTTTTCCCCGTTCCTTACAAATGTTGCCAAAAGTGTCCAGTAAAGTATGTTATTCATTGGGTTAAGGCTTTCAGAAGTTTCACAAAATATGCCTAATATGCAATGGAGGGTTCTTGGATACATCACACTCATTCATCATTGTGGACAAACATTACTCTAATTAGTGGGTGTTTATTCGGCACGATCACTTGGTCCATGTGTGACTGTAATCAGTGTTGACGTATGGCCCAGGTAGGTTATCTTCCATTTGATAAGGTGTACTGATCTGACAGGTTGTCACATGTGCAAACATTCATCGACCAATCCGATCCGCATATGTTTGGTGTTAATTGTTTCGGATTCGGATTCGACGTTTTTTTTTGTTGTACGCTGAACGATTGGAATCTGGTTACCAGAGATCTAGGGTTCATCATGGACCCATTTTTATGATGACTTGCAAACATTTTGCTGATAAGCTACTACACCCTCAAATCGGAAAGCTGATGTTAATTGGGTGCATCATTCCATGACTTTGTTTCCAGTCAGGGTTTTATGAGATTTCACCTTTTACCTGTGATTTCTTGTTAAAATTAACCTTGGTTGCGCAGTTGTGAGTCATATTTCCCCTATTCTCACGAACTTATAAGTGGCGAATTTGTGCGATATTCTTATAAAATGTATGATCCCACAGAAGAGTTTCTGACTCTGACCGTTCGCTTGAACTACATTAGCGGTAGCATTTCTCCGAGTACGATGCCTCTCATTCTTTCAGCAAAGGTTCTGACTAGTCCCCTCAAGTAGGCCATCGATAAGAAACTTTTGAAACCTGCCGACTACTCAGTTTGCTTTATTACAGACAAATTGAGATAAGGAATCATCAGTGCGTCTTCTGCCTAGGATAGCCCTGAAAGCGAAAGTCATTTCATTTTCATACTAGTTAGAGAAAACATGAGGGTTTTATGCAAACCGTTTGATCCCTAATGAATACGTGATACTTGCTCCAGGTCCTTGCACAAAATTAGCATGTCTTCCTTCCAACTGCTGTGCAGCACTACACCAATTCTGAGTGGTGATGTTTCGTCTAATGAATTCTTCATTATTGATCTTTAAACAGATATCAGCAGTTTTCCCATGCTTATGTTGTTTTGTTGAATGTCGTTCAATCGGTATTGAATACACCGACTATGCGTCATCTAATGTGACTGACGACCCAAGGTTATGGTCTCGACTCGTTAGGGAACAACGATCGGGGACTATAAATGAAAGCGATAAATTCATGGGTGTCTTTTTGTCTGTGTGAATCGTCAGCCTTGTGCGAATTCACAGGTGGGTGCAGTTGTTTAGACTACCCTTATAAACACTCGGTGAGATTGAATACAGAGAATTCATTCCTCGAATTTATGCAAAGAGAACTTTGAATAAATTTTAACCCTAAAATGATACCATGTTCCGTTTGTCACGAATCTTTGCATACCAATTTCGTTTATGCTGTGGTTACTAAACCAGCAAACGATTCACGTAAAGTCAGAGATATCGTAATAATTTTACGGTAGCAAGCTTGGATTAACCCATTCTATTGTTAGGGGGCACCAAAGAGTAGCTAGTNCCTCTTAACAATCGAATGGGTTAATCCAAGCTTGCTACCGTAAAATTGATTCAGTCATTCGCACAAGGCGATGACCGTCGACCGTGTGGCTCAGGGGTAAGGATTTGAATTCCAAACCCAAATGTTCGCGGTTCCAGCCGTGATAGGGATACAAACATTACGCACTGCTGACGAGTCCCAAACAGGACGGAACAGCTGCTCGGTGCTCTTGTCGTTTATCACAAACATTTCCGTTGCATATATTATAGTAATGTTGATGATGAACTCCTCGTGTAAATGAGGCGTGAGCTGAAAAACTGGAAAGCACTGAACATCGATTTCTACCTGGTTTGGTTTCATCAGCCGTACGGATCCATCGACCAAGCTGAGCATCAAACGCGGGACGTCACAAGTAGAACGTAATCGTAGTATCCAATCTCCCATTACTGTTATATATCATAATATTTTAAAGTAGTGGCAATTACTGCAGTCGTTTCTGGAAATGCTTGCAAATGAACATGCGCCCTGAAATTCAACGCTCAGCAACATGCAAGTTAGATTTTACAGTGGGCTGACATACGGCTGGCGCTCATTGATGACTAGTTTATCAATGTTTAGATTTTAAACTTTCAATAGACTTCAACGATACCGGTATCCTTATGGAAACGAAAAGACCGATAGAATTAACTTTGTTCAGCTCACACTAATGTTTACTACATCGGAAGAATAATCGAATCGCCACTTGGCATCTATCGGAGTGTTTATAAAAGTCATTCATAGGGCATCGCTTCAACTACCAGTTGGAAGCACAAAACTCACTTGTTTATCAAGCTCCACACTCAATGCATTCGCTTCCTTTACGTAGATAGCGTTTTCCCAAAGTTGGTCCTGAATGAACGAGGTAAAAGTGACATTTTCATATGACATACCGGAAAAGCTCTTCGATCAGATGCGATTTAACAAAGAGATTAATATGCAAACCAGTACAAAGACAGAAAGGTTTACCGACAATTGGATCGTGAATCAGGAACAGGGTATGGTTGGTGTGATATGTTGCAAATTCTAACAGTCGCTCATTCAATTGCGTAACAGCGATATTCCCTCATCAGCATGGCGATGAAGCTGGCTTTTTGAGACATCTGTGTTGTTAGCTTGAAAATTCAGTCACGTTAGTAGTGAAATGAACTGAAGCAGGAAACTGATAGAATTTTATGGTTTTATCGCCCATGGTTTAGAAAAGGTTTCGTTTCCTGCTGTTAGTGCCCGCTGAGATGTAGGAAATTTCATTGAACACCAACCACTTTAGCTTAATTGTTCATCAGGGTTCCATTCCCACTTCGAAACGGATAGGTATACTGGCAAAAAACAGAGCTCAAATCTACCACAACCGCAACTATCATCGGTAAATACTATTGTCACCTAAATACGGAAGAATGACGGAGAATTCCTTTGTGCTCACATCGGGAAATTGTGTTTGGTGCCTTCAAAGAGTCGCAGTTTGTGTGGCAAAAGACCTTAACAGTATGTGTTCAAAATTTTGAAAAAAAGCAGACNGAATACTCATCTCAGTGGTCTGAGATTATGAAGCAAAGTCCACGGATTTAGCGGGTTTCGGCTCTGAACCACAATTGAGATCCAGATCAACTCCCCTCGTTTGTATATTTGTTGGACAACTGTTTATTTGATTTCTGCTTTCTCTAATAACCATTCAAGCATCTCTAATGAATAAAACACCAATTCTTTATTTGTTGTTACTACCTCTATTCTAAATCGAAGGTGGAAAGTTATTCGGAAAAAACCGTTTGTTGCAGGACTTTCAGTACACCGCTGGTTGATGAGAGTAAATAGATTTTTCTTCCAAATTAGTCTCCCCAGATGCGAGTAGAAATCATCGCTGTGAATGAATTATAAATTTCGACCAATCTGACTTCAGATACCGCTAAATTGATACACCTCCAGTAAGTTAAAAGACTATGATATACGCAAATTGTTCAACCTGTTTAACCCTAACTGAAGGACAGTTCGCTTCTTTTCTGTTTAACTCAAGTTGTATGTGAGCCTATTCCGATCCTCGCCTTTGGATTGCTGGAGACGAGAAGAATAAGATCTGAGTCAATCCCTTCAATTCACTCTAAATGGTGAGAACACAGAACTGCATAAATCGAATTGTGTTTTTCTGTTTGAAGTGTGTTTCTCAGCCAGAGCTCATTCATTTCGAAAATCTGGAGCCCAACAAACGTCTCTTATTATAAAAAGAAAGCTTTTCACAAACTAACTGACAATTACCGCTTGTGTTTCCGCTGAGCCCATTCCACTTGGTAACAAGAAAACCGAAAGTTATCTGATTATACACGATTTTCCAGTAATTATATTATAAATGAAGCGAACGTATTATAGCCTGAACATGTCACCTCGTAGTTGGGTTCCAATTTTCAGTTAATAACTAAGTGTGCATTTGCGGCACGGCGAGAAATAATCAATGAACAGTGAAAAACGTGCCTGCTATATTAGTCCTTATAGCTTCGCATCCCGCCCCCCACAGCTTAGAACCAAACGTTTGAATTAAATACAGTGAAAAGCCAAAACTGCGAATAACTAGATCGTGTATGTCAAACAAATTTGACTTTTCATGGAGGCAGCTTATCCGCATATACAAAATTTTGTCAATCATTCAACAAGTGCACTGGGGATTTGTGAGTGGTAACCTCTACCATACGCACGCACAACTTGTTGATCGCTGCAGAAGGTTGGTTCTTTGAGTGAACGTTGGGGTCGCAATGCAGATGACCGCATAAGCTGAACGCTAAATGTAGTGATGCTTAAGCATATAGTGTTACAGTAAAACGGCTATTTACACTTCTCTAAGGCATTTTCTCGCTATCTACCTCATGTAGGAAACTGGAAACAAGCAAAAATGACTGTCGCTGTCCGTGTACTTAGTCGAAGCAGAGACCTAAAATTACAGTGTCTATCAGGAAGATATACGCTAGCCAATGTAGCTCCAATTCCAGCATAGCGACTTGTGCAACATGTAACACATCATTAGACAAGCTTTGTAAGTGGCTGGTTTAACAGCCCCCAACGACCAATATTATACAGGAGGAGGTCCAAAACGTCCCAATACTGTAACCATTGGTTACTGCGATGTGTATTATTTACGTCAAGCAATAGGCGATCGAATTTCCCAAGTAGTCCCATTCAGAGCTCAGCAGAACTTAAAACTCGACGAGTATCTACGAGTTACGGAGAAGCGTAATGCTGATTAATTTTTTGTTCAAAATAAATTTCTGTGTTTTCGCTTCCGAAGAATGAAAAATCTTTTTAATATCTGATTATATTTGTTACACAGAGTAGACTGCCACTTAACCTCAACTAACGCGGAAAGAAACATCATACACGTCATAAACACGACTCCAATTTATTCAACCATATCAAACAACATGTCCCGTTTTATCCATTCTAATGTATCTAGCAGATTCATCCATTGGTTTATTGCTCCTAACGAAGGAGCACCACTCAAACTCACTCGCAATGAAGTGAACTGATGATTGCGCCATTTCTCGAATGCCCAATGAGCCAATTCATACTCCCGCTCTGCCCAGGCACATTCACCTAGAAAAAGGGGAATGAGAATCGTGAAATATTTCGCGGGTTGTCGCAGGAATGTAGTAAATGTAACAATTTCACGTTCGAAGCGAGGAATGTCATTTCAAGTTGTGAATCCCGAAATGAAAATCGGAACGAACAGAAATCATGCCATTCCGTTCTTTGTGGGAGCGTTGTAGTTTCTGTTGTTGGCCAGACTGTGATTTTAAAATTCGTTTTATTTTCATCTCGGAAGGAAATCATTTCGATATTAAATTTCCCTACATAGTTCGGAGAGGTGCAGTTTCATTTTAGGCCTCGAATTCTTAGAGGATGTTGCACTTGTTTTGCACTTTTAAAACTGTAGAACCCGTACACATTCTATAGTTAAACAATCCGTATGTTTGAAAATACACTACTTTTTTCTTAGCCTTTCACAATAACGTATAATGAATTTCCTGATCACTTTCGAACGACTCGTGAATCGGTTTTCTTCAAGGGATGCTACTTTTTGGAACTTTGAAATGAGCTCCAATTTTACTCACCGACTCGGCCGTAACACTTGTCGTAGCCCTGACCGTCATTCAATTCGACCCCTTTTATCTATTTTAACCACCAATCATGATATACGGTTCCATTGAGAGGCCTCTAAACCGATTTTGTTCAGCTCCACTCTGTAGAAATTT